>JAVDBV010084924.1:0-24049 GCA_032619315.1 Piper longum | reverse complement strand
AGTTATTATTTTTGACTCGAGACGGACTCGAGTCAAAAATAATAACTAACGCGTAATAAATTCTAAAACAAATCTAGAAAAATCCTATAAAATAAAATAAAATACACAACATCCAAATGACATGCTCTATAACTAATAACCCACCCAAATTACCCCATAACGCGGTAAACGGCCTAAAACTATTTATACGGTCACAAAATGAAAAAAATCTAAAATCGTCAACTGTATGCTATCATGCATTCTGATAACTCATTCTCTACTCATTCGTCTCATTATCATCACATACTCGCTACACATTACCCTCACAGCTCATACGCGTGACCGGCATCGGCTCAGTACACGTGTTCTGAAATACACTCAACTTGATCCGACGGCTGAACCGATCGGCTAACGACTATAAAACCGTGACTCGAATCACGGGTTTTACAAAGGTAATATGCTTTTTCCTCCAATCATAGATTTATATTTGTAAAAACATTACTATTTTTGACATTTTTATCTAATTTTAAAATTTTTATACATGGGAAAACTTTACATAATGTTTTCTTATTGATTACTAATTTATAATTCTAGAAAACTTTGTTTTTTGGAACTTTATTGAATTTTTTTATGTATATTATCAAATTTTCGTTTTTTATTTTATTCAAATTCAATTTTTAATAACAAAATTGCTATTTTTATCTAGAATGATCCAGTAATAATTATAAAAATATTTTTAAATTATTATGTCCATTATCCTAAATTTTTATTTTACATAATAATGTAATATATATATTTAAAATAAATTCAAATATTGGAAACAAATTTTCTCATATTCCACTCAACGCACCAATGATATGCTAGTTTAGAGTATGTTTTGATTCATATACATTTTATAAATTTGACCAACTCAAACTATTTTTTTATTTCATAAAACCAGCTTAGTTTCGGATTTACATATTAACAACTACTTAATTTAAAGTTTTTTGTTAATTTTTGTTATTGCTTTATTATAGTATAATTCTACTTTAATTAGAAGTCTTTGACCATGTAAGATGCTTTTTTTTGATAAAATATAAGTAATATTAAGCCAAAGAACTACATCATATTATTTGATAAAAAATTTAGACTATTTATCTATTTATGTGTGTCATCCTCTCGAGCATGGGCCATGATAAGCTTCTTTTTATCTTTTCAATTTTATCGGACGACTCTAAAGAGATTTATTTATTTTTAATAATTGATTTATAAATACTTTATTATATATTCTAATAAATTTTATCAAAAGGGGCTTTGAATGCATTTAATTTTGTGTCTTATTAATAACTGGCTAGACAATGTTCTAACAAAGTTTGCTAACAAAGATCGGTTGAAATGCAATCATCTACCTAGCCACCTGTTGTTAACTTCTATTTTGACACTTCAATAAATCAGTGATATTTTTTTATAAAAACCGTTGACAATTATAAGTTATTCTAGTATAGAAATATACTATAGTACACTAAATTTTTTACTTTTCCTTCATTTTCAGTTGTTTTCTCACGTGGTTAATTTTGTGCCCGCACATAATAATTTAATAGTAATGAAATTTTATTAACAAAGATAAACTCAAAATATTATATATAAAAATCTATATTCATATTGATCGTCATTTTCTCTCCTTTATGATTATCTAACAAACATAACATATATAATAAAATTATGTAAAATTATAAAAAATTTATAAACATAATAGTGTAAAAAATTGATAGGCTTAACATTTGATAAATATGACTACATCAACTTACAAAATAAAAGTTAATAAACATGATACCAATATTTAAGATAATTATTTTGAATTAATAATATAAACACTATTTATAAATAATTATTTATAATTTAATTTTAAATACTATCAATATAGACTTTCTTTTTAAAAAAAATATTAGTGTTTTAGGCGTGGTGCGGTGATAATCTAATTTTTTATCACATATGATAATAAATTATTTGTAATTTTGATAATTACCCTAAAATCACCGGAAACATAAATTTTATCATTATTAAGAGACCCCTAATAAAGTCTAAATTATCAAAGGAAAGAAGAATAAGGTCTGAATTATCCAGAAAAATATTTAGAGTGCGCCCACTCAATAATAAATAATTAAATAAGAGTCGCCCAAACTAAACCCAACAATTTTCGAAAAGGACTTTCGTTCTTGCAGGGCTGTGGGCGGCGGTCCGGTGCTAGCTGCGTGACCGGCGGAGCAACCAATAGCCGGTAAAATACAGAAGGGTACAATTTGTAGAGGTGGTCTTCTTATTTCTGACTCTTCTTCTTATCTGTGACCTCTTCCCATATTCTTCCATTATTATCATCATCCTATTCTATTACTTGTTTAGTGTTTCTTTTGAAATTGGAAATCCTATGTTTAATGTCCAGGATTTGATCGGAGCGCGGGCGCGAGCGGGGCCCACCTTTTGAGCGTTGCCAATGGGCCGTCCCCCTCAAGGCGGAGGCCCTTCCTTTCGTTTCGCACCTTCTGAGGTATGCCTGCCTTCCTTCTCCATACACTATTGCATTATTTGCTGCAATCCCACATTTTCTCGATTGTTATTTTCTGTGGTTTTTTTGGTAAATCTGACTGTGCAGTTCATTTTTGGCACTAATTGCTTGATTGGTGTGTGTTAGTACTAGCATTAAGGTTTCAGAAGTATTGTTTTGAAAAAAAAAAAAAGTTGGTGCTGCTACATAAGGGTCTAGGGTACAATCTTCTCGGGTACAATCTGTATTATGTGTTCATAAGTGCTCAGATAGAAGTTAGTTTCGGTTGGTGCAAAGTATGTACTAATTCTCCTTGTAGCTGTCTTAATTGTTTTTCTTACGACCTGCTTGCTTTACCAGGTGCTGGAGATGGAAGCGTGCCTGCAGGAGACAAATAATGCGATTCCGTCCCGTGAACTTATCTGCTCTCTCGCAGAAAAGTTTAGGTACTTTCCAAGTCATGTTACCATTTAGATAAGCCATTGCGCTGCAGAATATTTACTTACGTGCACTCTTTTTTTTTTTTTTTGGTATTTATATGATGAAGCTCCTCCACGGATAGAGCTGGCAAAAGTGTTGTGCAGCCAAAACAGGTTTGCAAGTAATTTCAGCTGTTTATTCTCCATTGATGGTTTTGTGTATTGTTCATGTTTACTTCTTTCTGTTATTGGTACAGGTATGGAATTGGTTTCAAAACAGGAGGTATGCACAAAGAACAAAATTATTTAAGGCTCCTGGAAAATTAAGTGTCACTCCCGTGCTTCGTGATGACCCTGCTCAAACAAGAAACGTGCCTGTTACTGCTGCTGTATCATCAGGCAACTTTTCAAAGCCTCTGTCACTTCTGGAAAAAATGTTTACTTAATATTATTTTAGTGCTTGTTTTGTTATAAATTAATTTGTTTGACTCGTTTCTAGTAATAAATGTTATTTGAAGGTCAAGGAACTGAACATGAGAATAGGATCCTAAGAAACTGGGTTACCAATTTTTGGTTTCAGACCAACTTGTTTGCATTTTTAAAGTTTCAGCGGTGTTGGAAAATTTTTGATTTGTTGTCCTAGTCTTTAGGATGTAGTTAAGAATTTGAATGTATGACCTTATCAACAAGTCTGGATAGTATCCTAGAATTAGTAATTATGGTTGTAATTTGTTACCACTTTTGTATGTTGTACATGCCTATAAATAAAGGTCATGGTAATCTGTGATTACCAAGCTTCCATTATTTTATTTTTCTACAGGCAGTAAGCCTTACATTTGTCTAGTTGTTTTAAATAATTGGCAACATACTAATCCACTCATATTAATAAAATGAGAAACTAAAAGTTATACTCTGATGAAAAGTATGGGAGTTGACCAATCAAAATACAACAAAAATAACAAAAGAACCAATTAATATAGTCTATTTTCTCAGTCAATTAGAGTTTGTCTTTAAAATTTAGTTTAATTAATTTTTAGATATTGGATCATTATAATCTATTTCATTATTCAAAGGATGGGGGGTTATCTTGAAAATAATGGTCTATCTCTAACATAGGCCACTTATGGGGATGCGGTTTAAAACTGAGCAACATACTCATGCAGGAGCATGCAAGGCACTATCATGAATTGGGATATTTTTTTGTCTTAGTAAAATCTATATGGACTTGTATTTTATTTTGAATGTTCCTTATTTTTAAATTAAGTAGTAGTTTTTTATGGTCATGTTATTTTGGGAGTCTTTCTGTATTCTAGTCTTATAAAAATCTTGTCTTTGGACTTCAAATTTAGTCTAAAAATATGGCTTTAGGTCTTTGGTGTACATTTAGTTTTTTATGAATTAATGAAGTTTTATCTTGGTTACCTCTCCTATTCTTTTTTGATTTGTTAAGAGTTTTCTTTCCCTTTCTTTTTTCTTTTTTCTTTTTTATTTTAAAATTTTTCTCTTTATTTTTTTCTCAATTTTTTTTCACTTGTTGTTAATGCAAAATAAAATGTATTAATTTCCTACTTTAATATTCACAAATAATTTTTGGCACTAGTTAGGTATAATTTGTTTGAGAATTCTTTTTTACAGGAAAGAATGCATTGGATGGTAATCAAATGGAATTTGAAGCTAAATCAGCTCGGGATGGAGCATGGTTAGTAGGCCATTATCTCTGGTCTTTACCTTTTTATGCTTGATGCCTTTGCATCTGAACTCATTGTGAAATTAAAATTAAATAAATTTGTAGGCATCTAAAGTTATCTGCACTTAATAATTGCCTCATTTAGCCTCCATGTTTTCAATGATGTGTTTTTCTTCTCTCAGAATTTTGGGCTGACTTTATTTTATTTTGGTTTTAAACAAAAAAATTCTTAGAAGCTTGTTGTATCAGCTTCTGGTAGAGTTGAGTCAGGGATAAATTTAATGGTTAAGAATGATCAGCTGTAACTCCAGTTATAAAGATAAACTCATAAAGTTAAGATAGTAAGATGATAATTTAAAAAATTAACCTTTCAAGTCTAATTTATTGGGCGAATATGTGATGAGCTCTCGAAGAACATAATCACTGCCTGCACAACTTTTTCTCAACTATACTACATGGATGTCTGGAAACATTATCAATGATTTGGAATGCCTTATAGCCTAGAAAGAGCATTCAAGTCTTAAAAAGTTTGTCTAATGACTCTCCTTACATGCTTATTGTCTCAACTTTTTGTTTTTTAACAAGTTGAAGTGCTATAAAACCTGTCACCAAGACTTAAAAAAGTAGATGATTTCCTTTGTAAATTTGATGCTGACTTGTCTGCCTTCAACTGAATCTTTGGAAATGAAATAATCCGTTGTTGTCTATTTTTCAAGTATGTTGTATCATTTTTTTTGAATATGTTTTCTGTATATATATATATATATATATATATATATATTTATTTTTTTTTTTTTCTTTTCTCCCAGCAAGACTTGCAGCTTTTTTGTCATGGTGGGTAGGTGTGTGGTGCACTTATATAGCTCTTATTTGCAGCATAAGTTTTAACATGTTGAAATTGAAGAAACAAGATAACAAGCTTACGCCTTATTGTTTTTATATTTTTCATCCAGGTATGATGTTGCCAACTTCATATCACATAGAATGTTTGAGACAGGTGACCCGGTAATACTAACTATTTCTTGGTAACTATATTCTATAGACAACTAAAGAAAGTGGCTGAACTTTCATACCGGTGACTGTATTGCCACTCTGATGTAGGACAAGAATTAGGAAATATTTATTATTTTGGCTAAGTTTTATTCTGAATAGGAGTTTATTTTTGAACTTTCTTATTATTGAGAGTCCTTATCATAGTTGATTACTTATTTAGTACATCTCTTGAGTCTATAAATACATGTCATAGACCTTGGGAATTTTTAATAATATTGAATAAAATTAGGCTTTGTGCTTGAGAGAATTGAGTGATTCTAAAGCTTGTCGTTGGTGAGAAGTCGGTCGTTGCCCTTGCTTGGCAAGTCGGTGAGAAGCCGCTCGTTCCCCTGTCGTGGACAGGTTTCTTCCTTTTTCCTTTTATTTTGTCCTATGAAAATCTATATCGCCAACTTTGTCCCTTCTGCCATTCCCCATCACACTGTTTACTTTCACCTTCTCAGGGGATATGTGAAAAATTAAATTCTAACAATACATGGTTTGCCTGCTGTAAAGCACTTGGCGACCGTGATAAAATAGAGTTTTGATCTGCCCTGTCTCAATTCTCTCTATCCTCTTATCCTTAACTTAGATTTGCCTGAGAATTGTTATGAATGAAAACTTCTTACTTGCCAGTTGCTAGATACTATTCACATTTGTGTGATGTTGCCTATTTGAGCAATATTCCTATTCCTTGGGCTGTCAATACTTATATAACCTTTAAGGTTGCACTTTCTTGTCATTATATAATATAAGCATCTATGGTGGAACAGACTTTCAACTGCTATAATTAATCAAAATTCCTTTACGGGGTCGTAGTTTATTGAAAGCAAGCATCTGGGCTTTACTGTGTCTGAATGGCTTCAGGGTGATTTGGTACATAACTAAACATCACCAATTCTCTGGCCTGACTACTTTGTATTCAACTTCACATTACATGGTTGATCAATTGAGTTTGTGGCACTAAGGATCTTGTAGTAGATATTTGCTTAGTGAGTTCTATAGAACAATGATTCTTTTTCGAGTGGTTCTTTAACCAAAATTTTGTCCATTGACCGTGGATTGAGGAAGGTAAGCTAAACCAATAACCACTTACATATATATAAAGTCTAGTATGAGCTGCTAAGCATGTATACTTACACATCTCTCAACCATGAGATGAACCTCAGGATACAGGATGAGATCCCAAGGTCCATCTCATGGTGGAGATGTGGTAAGCTGCCTACTTAGCAGCTTTACAATGGCACTTCTAATAATTTTAATTTTTAAAGATAATCTCTCATTAAAGAATGAGATTATCTATAATAATTTAATATTTAATATCTAAGATATAGATTTTATAAATTCTGATTAAGTTTAAAGATAGAGCCTGAATGAGAAGATATACTATAATAATTTAATATATGTATATTTTGTGTTTTATTTTGATTGGTTAAATCTTCTACTTTTAATCAGTCGCTAGTTTTGAGTTCCTATTTTATTAAGGATAACTTTTAATTTTATAAATAATTTTTTGTTGAATAATGAGATATGCTATAATAATTTAATATATTAGTCATAAATTTTGCTTGACCAAGCAAGCAGACTTATACACCTCTTAACCATGAGATGGACCTCCGGATATAAGACAAGATCCCAAGGTCCATCTAATTGGGGAGATGTGGTAAGCTGCCTACTTAGTAGCTTATAATAGCACATCTAATATATATATACACACACACACACACACACACACACACACATACGGAAATGGTAGAGTGTGAACCTTTTTAAATGTGAACTTTGTGAATTGTATCACGACCGTTAATTTTTCATCTAATGGTGGAAATTGAGGAATTATAGGTGGTAGTTATGAGTAGTTCCATCAATAACTACCTAATTTGAACTATTGGATGAAAAATTGACGCCTATGATTGAAGTTCACAAATAAAAAAGGTTCATACCCTATTATTTTCGTATATATATATATATTATTGGATTTTATTCTTATTTTATTTATATCACAAATCAGAGTTTCCTTTCATGATTTTGAAACATCACATGACGTCAAAATGATGGTTTAAGAGGCGTCATGTTTTTTTCTTCTTTTTGGGCTTGTGCGCTAAGTCATGCCATTTTGTTTCTCATGTGTTTGTGTCATGGGCTTAAATGTGAAGGCAACCAATTTGTAAATACAATCGCAGATGCCTGCTCAACTCTTTGATGTCTGTTTTTGTAATTTTGTTCAGTGTTTTTTTTATTCAATTAATTTCTTGTTTGTTTAAATTATTAATTGGTTGATATAGGCAACAACAATGTTTGAATTTTACTTCAGGAAGTTCGTGTTCGATTTTCCGGGTTTGGTTCAGAGGAAGATGAATGGGTTAATGTGCGCAAGTGTGTAAGGCAGAGGTCTCTCCCTTGTGAGGCAGCTGAGTGTGTTGTTGTGCTTCCTGGAGACCTTGTTCTCTGTTTCCAGGTATTATTTGACGTTGTTTATCATTTATTACCGTGATTGTTGTGACTGATGTATTTAAACATCCTTATACTGACATGGGTGAAACATATAATGAGTTTAAACTTTGCTTGATCTCAGGAAGGTAAAGAGCAGGCTCTGTACTTTGATGCTCATGTTCTTGATGCTCAAAGACGGAGACATGATGTGCGAGGATGTCGGTGTAGGTTTCTTGTTCGATATGATCATGATCAATCTGAGGTATAGCTATTGACAATTTTCCTGTTGGTGCTACTTCCATTGCCTTTTCCTTGGATTGAGCACATTTATGAAAAGAAAATGGGTGTGTTTTACCGTGATTCCAGGAAATTGTTCCCCTAAGAAAGGTTTGTCGTAGACCAGAAACAGATTATCGTCTGCAACAACTTCATCCATCGAAGGAATTTGCATCCATGAATCTGCGGAATGCGTCTAAAGATCCTACATTTGTTGGATCCAGTATTAATCCTACTAATTTGGTGCCTCAAATGCCACAAGTACAGGGTAAGGCAGAAATCGTTGGGGAGGAGATGATTGAAAATAGTTCCTTGCCCCTTGAAGCTTGAGGGCTGGTTTTAGTTAATCGAACGTGAAGGTTGAGACAGAAGCAGATGCTTCTCATGATTAGTGTAAGTTATGCAAGTCAACTTATGAATGAACGGATATCTGATTTTGGACATATTCACATTATGATTGCTTGGATGGAAATAGTATATTTGTAGATTATTGGTTAGGAATATTTTTTTTGCGTTGCATGAAAATTTCTTATCTTATAATTTCTCTTTTAATGCCTTAGCTTGTGCAATGATGATCCAGAAAATATTACTTCATGTCAGACAGGAGTGCAATTCGTGCATGGTTTTTAAAGAAACTAGGCAAGATGTTGGTCTATGTGCAGCCAAATGTTAGAAATAGTAAGACTCCGATTTTGATAGCATAGAGAGACTACAATCTTAAAGATATATTTTAAGTAAGAAGATAAATTGTAATAATTTGTTTTATTTTATTTTACTTGGTTGGATCCCTTAGTTTTGATTAGAGTAAATTTTAGTTAAATTTTTTTTCATGATGAGAATAGATGCAAATGGACAAAGGAAAAAATCAGTTGGTTTATGGATCAATCGTAAGCAAATGTGGCATTTTGTTTATGTGACTTGTGTACTACATTGAAAATGGGTGTGGGCGTCAAGTTATCATCAATTTCACAAGGTATGGATGTAGCAATTTGATGAAATTTGAGAATAATTTGTCTGATTTTTATTTTCTAACTACAAAACTTTGTATATATGATTGCGAACAAGCTACTGAAGTAGGTCAGCAAGAAGCCATTTGGACCGTCGTCACTTTTGGAGTGAGACACCAACAATTTTATATTTTTTCTACCCAAATAATGTTGGGTTGTCCCTCCCCATAAATACACTAATTAGTAACTCTTTTTTGGGTAAAAACTGTTTTTTTTAGAAAATGTATTTTGCATTGTAAGCCAAGTGAATCGAAAAAAAGACATGTTTTTCTTCTTTTCATGTCGAAAAAAAGAGCGTGGGGAAAAGGAGAAAATTATGTTTGTTGGGCTTTTTGGGTCCCTAAAAGGCGACTTGTAATAGATGTCATGAGTCTATCTTAATCTAAAAATTAACTTAAGGAATAAGGTTTTTCCATTAGCTTATATACAAGACACCAACGCCTTCTACAACTTATGTGGGATAAATCTAATAACTTATTTTCACACATCGTCTAGTAATTTCACTTTTCATCAAACGTTACCTACCCTTCGGTGATCACGAAACAGTCATCGCCTAACAAAATCCCTTCAAATCAGACAGAATCCATGAAAGAAACATCCACAATCAGTGTAGGCAAACACATCTCCCAAGATCATAATTTTGGCTCTGATACCACTATTGCGCCCTTTGTGCTCCCAAAAGGTGACTTGCAATAGGTGTCATGAGTCTCTCTTAAACCAAAAGTTAACTTAAAGAATAAGGCTTTCATATTAGCTTATATACAAGATACCAACGCCTTAGATGACCGATGTGGGATAAACCCAATAATGTTGATTGAAAAAAAGTGAAGATCTTGTTAAGATTCACTTACGATCGTCAATGATAACTTCTATAAGTTCTTAATCGATGACATCTTTTCTTTATTCTCTTTTTTTGTAATTAATACCAATTGTGTATAAATTGTAATAATTGATATTGAGGGAGTTTGTTTTCCTGTGAATATTTTATGTGTAAAGTTATGATATAGTGATTTTAATTCGGTTGTCTGTCCCGTGGGTTTTTCCCAAATTTTGGATTTTTCACATAAAATTAGTATTGTCTCTTATTTGTGTTAATTTAGTTAAATTGATCGATACTTATCATCAATTATAAGTTGAAATGAGGATTTAAGTATTTGGTTAATCCCAATAAGTGGTTTCAGAGCTCGGTTGCTTGGGTGTAGTTAATTTTGGATTATAGATATTTTTTGCCTGCTAGGTATTCGATGAAATTTCTAAGAGCCTAGTTTGTGTGTTTGTAACGTATATTTCAAATAAATGGCTGATGATAAGTATGTTAAGATGACCTCTCTTAAAGGGCCAAGTAATTGGTACTATTGAAAAGAAAAAATAATTGATTATCTATATTCCAAGGATTTGTATGAATCTATCTATGGTTAGAATCCAGCAGAGGTGACTGATAAAGACTATAATAAGTTGGATAAGGAGGCTATGGTTGTTTGAGACAATGAGTAGATGAAGTTGTATATTATCATGTTTCTGAATTGATATCTTCAAAAGCTATTTAGGATAAACTCCAAAAAGTTTATGAGAGGAATACTGCTCGCAATAAAGCTTTATTGATAAAAAAATTAGTGAACTTGTAGTATAAAGATGGAATTGACATAAATGAGCATCTCAATGAGATAAAAAGTATTATTACTCAACTTGTCAGGATGAAGATAACTTTAAATGAGGAATGACAAGCTATTTTGCTCCTCAATACATTCCCATAGAGCTGGGAAACATTGGTGATCTCTTTGAGCAATATTGCTTTGGATGGAAACTCACAATGGACATGGCAACAAATAGTTTATTAAATGGGGAGGTGAGAAAAAAAATTCTATCAATTTCAGGGTCTTATGTATTAGTGTCAAAAGAAACAAGAGGTAGATCAAGAAATAGGGACACAAACAGAAGGGACAAGAGTCAAAGAAGGTTTAAATCCAAGAAGAACTTGAAGTGTTATTATTATGATAAGACATGTCATATCCAAAAGGAATGTTGGAAGCTTAAGAAAGACTTGAAAAATAAGGACAATAAAGATCAAAGAGAAAATCATACTAATGTTGTACATGATGATTTTGTGATACTTTCTGAATGTGGGAATGATTGTTTGACAGCTGATTGTGATGTTAGTTGGGTAGTTGACTCGAGAGCATCATTTTATGCAACTCCAAGTAAAAATATCTTTACTACCTATGATTCTTCGAATTTGGGTATAGTGAAAATTGGAAATAGTGATACTTCAAAAATTGTGATATTTGGGGATTTGCATATAGTAACAAACAAGGGTTGTAATTTGGTGCTTAAAAATATTCGACATATTTCAAATTTGAGGATGAATTTATTATTAACTGGAGTGCTTGACGATGAAGGATTTGGTTCACAATTTAGACAAGGTACGTGGAAACTTGTGAAATGCTCTCTTGTTATTGCTATAGGGAAAAAGTGTTATAGTTTGTATAATAGTGAGCTAAATCTAGCTCGAGGGGAGGTTAATATCTCTTCTCTTGATTCCACTGCTAATTTATGGCACCATCGATTGAGACACATGAGTGAGAAGGGACTAGATACATTGAAGAAGTTAACTCTCCTTTCGAAGATCAAGGACAACACAATTAGTTATTGTGACCATTATTTGGTGGGAAAATAATGTAGAATATCTTTTACAAGTATAAGTATAAAGAAGTTAGAAGTTTTTGATTTGGTACACACTGATGTATGTAGGCAAATGGAGGTAAAATCTCTCGGCGCTTCTATTTATTTTGTCACTTTTATTGATGATACTTTTAGGAAAGTGTGGGCTTATGACATAAAAAATAAAAGTGATGTTTTTGGCATATTCAATAATTTTCATGTATTGGTTGAAAGAGAAACCGGTAAGCTCTTAAAGCCTTTAAAGTGATAATGCTGGTGAATATTGTTTCGTTGAGTTTGATAAATATTGCAGTAAACATGAGATTAGGCATGAGAAGACAGTTCCTTATACTCCCCAACATAATAGGTAGTTGAAAGAATGAACAAGGTCAACTCTGAGAGGATTAGGAGTATGTTGTCTTCATTTAAGTTGCCTAAAAGCTTCTACGGTGAGGCCATGAGCACAACTTATTATTCTATCAATAGATCTCCTACAAATGCCCTGGACAATGACTTACTAGAAATGGTTTGGAGTGATAAAAAGGTGAATTATTCTCATTTGAGAGTTTTTTGTTGTAAAACCTTTGTACATATGCCCAAGGAACAAAAGGCTAAGCTTTACTCTAGAGCCATGAAATTTATTTTTCTGGGATATGGTGATGATAAGTTTTGATATAAACTTTGGGATCCTAAAAATAGCGAATTGATTCGAAGCAAAGATGCAGTTTTTAGAGAGGATCAAATAGTTGAGGACTTTAGCAAGGAAGAAGTTCCTCAAATAAAATCTTAAGAAACCTTTGAAAAGACACAAGAACCTTTAACATCAACTAGAAGTAAAGAAGAGGCTCAGGATGACACAATTATTCCCCCAGCTAGTGATGATGAAGGTGAGGATGAGGTGACTGATGATATTAATGATGTCGGATAAGAACGCGCAGATTCTGACTAAGGGAAGCAAACTAGTGTGAGGAGATCAGCTCATGAACCAGCTCCATCAACAATATATCCATCATCAGAATATGTGAAAATCATTGAATATGGAGAACCAGAAAATTTTAGTGAGATAAAAGCTCATGTAGAAAAGGAGAAATGGTTAAAGGCAATGGAAGATGAGATGAAATCTTTACATGATAATCACACCTGTGAGTTGGTGGATCTTCTTAAGGGGAAAAAAGTATTAAAGAATAAATGAGTATATAGGATCAATCAAGAAGAAAATAACACACAACCAAGGTACAAGGCAAGGTTGGTGGTGTAGGGCTTCAGACAGAAGAAAAGTATTAATTTTTATGAAAATGTTTCTCATGTTGTTAAAATGTATTCTATTAGAAATGTTCTAGCTTTGTCAGCAAGTTTGGATTTGAAAGTTGAACAGTTTGATGTGAAGATGACCTTTCTTTACGATGTTCTTGAGAAGACCATATATATGGAATGAGGGGTGTAAACGAGGCGAGCCGAGCCGAGTAAGGGTGTGTTTGAGTTTGGCTTGATATAAAACGAGCCAAGTCGAGGTTTAATGTAAACGAGCCGAGCCGAGTTTGTCCAAAATTTATGGTGTTTGGGCTTGGTTCGAGCCGAGCTCAAGCCTAGCGAATGTTTATGTGCTCGACTTATATATGATCAATTTTTTTTTTGAACTCTATATAAGTTCAATGTGATCTTAATAGTATTTATCAGCCGAGCCGAGCCGTACATTTTTTTGAGTTTGAACACATCAAGTTCGAGTTTCAAGCCGAGTCGAGCCGAACACTCCTTTGCTCAAGTTCTGTTCGTTGTTCAACGAGCTTATCCATTTCTAGCCGAGTATTTTTCGAGCACAAAATTGACTAGCGCAAGCCGAGCCGAATGTAAAAAGCTCGCGGGCAGGTTTGGCTCATTTACACCCCTATATGGAACAACTAAAGAGTTTTATAGTTAGAGGAAATGAACAAATGGTGTGTAAATTGAAAAAGAGTTTATATGGTTTGAAACAATCTCCTAGAAAGTGGTACAAAAAGTTTGATTCTATAATGAAAAGTAATGTGTATACAAAGTTTGTTTCTGATCACTGTGTATTTATCATGAGGTTTGATGATGATGACTTTATAATTTTGTTACTTTATGTGGTTGATATGTTGATTTTAGGACATTATAGAACTAAGATTTCAAGTTTAACGAATAACTTAAACAAATCCTTTGCAATGAAGGATTTAGCATCAACAAAGCAAATCTTGGGAATGTCCATTCGGCATAACAGAGGAGCGAGAAGCTTTCGGTGTCACATAAAAAGTATATAGAAAAAGGTACTTAAAAACTTTAGCATGAAAGATGCAAAGCCGGTTGGAGTTCAACTTGGGGGGTTACTTCAAATTGAAGAAAATTGACTTAAGTGAAATGGTGATGAAAGAAATGACAAAAGTTCCTTATGCTTTTGCTGTTGGTAGTTTTATGTATGCTATAGTTTGTACAAGGGCAAACATAGCATATGCTATTTGAATAGTTAGTAGATATTTAGCAAATCCAAACAAAGATTATTGACAAACAATTAAATAGATAATGAGGCACTTGAGAGGTACATCCAAAATGTGTTTGTATTTTGGAAGTAATAAACCTTTATTGGTTGGCTACTGACTTGGAGACAAGAAGGTCAACAACTTGGCTTGTTGTTAATTTTGCTAATAAGACTGTGTCTTGTCCGTCTAGGTTACAAAAGTGTATTGGATTATCCACAACTGAAGCCGAATTTATTACTACTATAGAAGCTTGCAAGGAGATGATATAGACGAAGGGATTTTTAAATAGAATTTATATTAAACAAGAGAGATATATTGTCCACTGGGATAGATAGAGTACAATTCACCTGAGTAAGCATTTAAATTTTCATTCAAGAAGCAAACACATTAATGTGAGATATCACTGAGTAAGAAATGTGTTGGAAAATAAATCTCTTGAGCTAACAAAAATTCATACTAAAAGAATTGTTTCAAACATGATGACAAAAGTTGTATGAAAGGAGAAATATGTTTACTAGAGGAATGAAGCAGTCATTGATGGAGCTTCCCATATCGGCTAGAAGTATTTCATGGAGTCGGGAAGGAGAGGTTTGTTGGGTTGTCCTTCCTCCATAAATACACAAAATGACAACCCTGTTTTGAGAAAAAATCAATGTTTTTTTTAGAAATCATGTTTTGTGTTGTGGGTGAAGTGAATAGAAGAAAGGACAGGCGACAAATGTTTTTCTTCTTTTCGTGTAGAGGAAAAGGGTGACGAGGGGAGAATGAGAAAATTATGTGAATTGAAGAAATGTGAAGATCCTTTTAAAATTCGATTACAATTGTCAATAGTAACTTCGTCAAGTTTTTAATCGGTGGCATCTTTCCTTTATTCTCATTATTTATGATTAATACCAATTATGTAGAAATTTCAATAAATTAGTAGCGAGGGAGTTTGCTCTTTCTCATGTATTCTCTATATCAAGTTATGATTTAGTGAATTTGATCTACCTATTTGCCTCATAGTGTTTCCTCAGATTTGGAGTTTTTCACATAAATTTGGTTTTGTCTGTTATTTGTGTTAAATTTAGTTAAATTAATTGGTACTTCTCATCAATTATGTGTTAAAATGTGAATTTAAGTGTTTGGCTAATCCCAATAAATGACACCAGCAAATTTCTTCTTGGATTGTGCAACTTTACTTGATGTCATTGACGACATAGTGCCAAATGTGTATTCGTTTATGATGGAAGTAGTTGATAGGCAGTTATTATTATTATTTTCTAATTTTTTGACTATTAACTATTACTACATAGTTTACCAATGATAGTGTGCTTTAATTGAATATTGATTGACAGTAAACGACTAACAAATGATAAATTTTGATTTAAACCACACAAATCTTTGGTAACACAAAGCCCTTGCAACGATAAAACTATATATTTATATTAAACTAACTTTTAAAAGGATGTAATAATATGAAATTTTAATTAAGCATATTAATAATATTGCATCTAATTAATATATATCAATATAATCATTTTTTATTTAAGAATAAATAAAATGAATAATAAGTAAAGTAGTAATTGCTGATGCTTCTACCACCATCATTTCAAAATAAAAAAATTGGGTTAAATTTACCATTTTTTAATATTTTATAAATTATAAAAAATATATTTAATCATTTTATTTCATTTAATTTAAAACAGTCTATGAAATAGTAAATTGACTAACCACTTGGAGTCCTATTCTCGACTTTGTTATAAGAAAAGTTAATATGCATTATGTTTGTTGGGTACCTAGATTGGATAATGATTTTGCAAATATGTTCGGGAACCACATACTGCGAGGATTCCTGCCATATTTGAATGTAAAAAAAAAACATTATTATGAAGTAGCTACTGTGATAATAATCAACTATGATCTTACTCATGAATAAATAAATATTTTGAGGTGGGGGTGTGCTGGCCACACAATCCTATTGAAGCATAATATCCGCGGTTCATACTTATATTATCACCTGATTTAATCTCGATAATTTAGGGTGTTAAATTGAACTCACTCGAATTCGCTCAATGTTTAACTTGTTTGGTCTGAATCAAAGTTCAGTTTACACTCAAATCAGGCAAGATGGTCCTCTTCAGCTTGGCTTGACTTAAAGATTGATAATATTGCACATCAAATAATATTTTTTTTTTATATTTTTTACATAGTTATTTATTTAAAATATAAACAATAATAATTAAAATTATGTCCTGTTGATGATTCTATATGATAAAATAATAATCATTCACGAACAAATTATTTGGTTTTTGATTTATATGAAATTAAACTATTTAATCGTTCAAATTAATTTCATTTTAAATTATATTTAAAAATATAGATAAATAAAGCTTGAGCTTTATTGTGTTCAACTCCAATTCGACTCGGTTAGAAGCCTATTGAACTTGATTCAAACTCGTAGACAAATAAGCCAAGTTTGACCTAAACTCGAATCAACCCATTTAGTTAATATCCGTATTGATTGATACTTACGTAGAGATAAGGTCTTCTAGGATTTTATTCTGAGTGATGAATGCAGATGGATGTTGAAGACTTGTAGTATGCCATACGTTTATTTTTTTTTTATTTTTTATTTTTTATTTTATTTTATTTTATTTTATTTTATTTTTATTTTGTGAAAATTATGCTATAGGCATGGTTATTGGGTGATTATCTGATATACTATTCCTTCTACAGCTGAGGCTCTAGGATTGATACATTTGCATCTGAAGTCACTATGAACATAAAGATTTTATAAATTTGTAGGCATTTTTAATTTCCGGCCTGCACTTTATAATTGCCTACAGCCTCAATTCAGGCTAGTGTTATTGATGTCTCTTTTTTCATTAACCTACTAAACTGACCATAAATAATTTGCTTTCAAAAAAATTCTTTTGGAGCTCAGCGAGGGGTGGGCATTTAATAATTGAATGATCAGCCATATTTCGAAATGGACAGGTAAAACTCTCAATATAATAATTAAGTTCCTTGTAATGGTAACTAATTAAATGGAATTAAAAAGAATAAAACATTCATTGCGGACATAGGCATGTCTTATCTTATAATCCATGCCTTTTGACCTAGCTAATTGTCCATTCACATCACAAACTACTAGTTTTCTGTCACTGCAATTTTGTCAAAGAACTGTGTGCATGAAAAATTTGTTATGGCCTTATCAGAGTTCATTTATATTAAAATTTATGTCATAGAGATCGGTGACAAATTCCATATTAAAATATTTAACACGGCATTTTGTCAATCGGAATTGTTGGTTTAAAAGCATCGCCTAAATTAGCTTGTGATGGAAGGATACGGCCCCATTGAGGGAAAGGAAAAGAAAAAATATTTTACAATAAAAAGAAAATAATTTTCAACACTTTATAAAAGCCATTATGGAGAAAATATTATTTTTTAATGTCTTCTCCATGCTAATTTTAACGGTGAAGAAAAAATATAGTTTTTATTTTGTATTTGTAGATATTTAAAGATGAGTACATATTAATTTTAGTGTTTTTTCCACATTAGAAACTTAGAAAAACTTCTCCTTTATCATTAAAAAGTTGAGAAAAATAGAATAGAGAAAAGTTAATTTAAGTTTCTTTGCAAATAGAGAAAAATTCATACATCCTTACTTTAAAATATCTCTACATATAAAATAAAATCTATTATTTTTCTTGTGGCCAAAATTAGCGTAGACATGACACAAAAAAAGTGTACTTAACACCACCATTTCTTTAAAGCCTATAAAAAAAATATTTGTTTAGGGTTTACTTAGTTGGCATGAAATTAATGTAATGATATGAAAATTTTTAAAATTTCACCTTTATCAAAACTAGTTATATTTAATATATTTTGTATAAAAAAATTATTAAATTAATCAATTTATATACAAATTAAATACAATTATATCTACAAAAATACAAAATAATCATGATTATTTCATATGGCCCACTCATCTGCTTTCCTGTGAGTAAAAACCAAATCTCATTTTTCTCATCTTATAAAGATAAGAAAAATGGGGAATTTTTATTTTTCTCGTTAAGAAAGCGAATCGATAGGTCACATAAAGTAATTATGATTAATTTGAAAAACATGATAAAAATAATAATTTATTAAAAAAAATATTTATATATACATACTAATTTTAATAAGTTGACCATTTATAAATTTTACAAAGAACATTTTCTTCAAAAAAGAAATTAGAGGAAATTTTGTGTGGCATGCATACATGCAACTGTGAATGAATATTTCATTTTCATCTTAATTTCTTAATATCCAAACATAGAAAAGGAAATTTTAAAATTTTCATGTCATTTTATCTAATTATATTATCATTTCATATAATTTTTTTTTCATTTACATTATTTCATCTAACCAAACGGATCTTTTAAAAATTTTCCTTACAAATTTAGATTGTATAAAATAAGATGAAAATAAAATATTCTTTCTTATGTACATGTGCGTGTTCTTCCCAAAATTTTTTCTAATTTCTTTTGTCTTCATAAGAAAATATTTTTCTGTAAAATTGTTATATATGTTTATTTTGACTGAAATTGAATTTTTTTGATTAAATTTCAAGATATTCATATACTAAAAGAATTTGTGACTTTCGAATTTTATATTTTTTTCGTATAATTTCAAGACATTTAAATGTATCCTTAGTGACTTGTTATTTATAAGAGAGAATAATAAACGATGGTTTCAAAGGATTGTTATCTCGGAGAACTATCCTAACTAGAAGCTTTAAATGTCAACAATATTTGGATTGAAAGGAATTCAAAAGTTTTTAAACATGAGAAAGCCTTGGTAATTTATGATTAAGAATGTATATTTTAATCTTAGTTGCTTCATGATGGACTACTATAAGGTGGATCCAAACTTCTTTAATATTCTGTGTCCTTCGGATTTAAATTAATTGATAGCTCAAGAAAAAGAAATTAGGGGGTGGATATCACAAAACGTGGCTAAAGTGAGTAGTTCGATCATGCAATGAATCTTAATATGTTGGATCTTAATAAAACAGATAAAACCAAGTAATGAAGTTGGCCTAAATCAGTCCAAATGAATGAAATGAAACTGAAGTGCATGGATAGTGTGGATGATGTTAGACGTCCCTGCGGGAGAAGAGGTGCAAGATAGAAGACGCAGTGCATTAGGCAATGGCCTGAACAATGACCATGGGGTTCACCCCGAGAGCGGTGGGCAGCACACTAGCGTCGGCCACATACAAGTCCTCCACTTCCCAACTCCCCCCCCTCTCGTTCACCACCGACTCCTCCTCCTTCGACCCCATCCTGCAACTCCCCATCTGATGCGCCGAACACACGGTGCTCCCCCCGTCCCTCAACCTCCTCCCTTTTTCCCTTTTTACAAACCTCTCGAACTCATGCGAGCTCGCCCTCTTCACGTTCAGAACCTCCCCGTCACGGTGGTGCGTCCCTATCTCATCCTCCCCAGCCGCAGCCAATATCCTTAGCATCTTCTCCACTCCCTTCCTCAAGTTCTCCTCGTCGAATCTATCCAATCCGTAGTTAATTCTCACCGTGTCACGGTACTTCCCCACCTCCCCGCTCCCCTTGTCCCTGCCCAGTGCAAATATGTGCGCCGTTCTCGAAAACCTGCACATCCGCATCTTGAAGTCCAGCCAGGAGCGCCAGGGCATCACCACCGAGTACATGCCAGGGTGCAGTGGGTGCAAGTGGCCGTCATTATCCCACCCTCGTAGCTCTTTTTGTTCTTGATCTCAATTGCAACGTGACTCTCTTGATCATGAGCACCCTTCTTCTCCTTCTCCGGGAAATAGCCCCACGCCATCACCACTGGGTGCAAGTGGAGTTCTTGCCGATGTTGGGATTCTTGAGACCGCTTCGTTTGAGCAGGACCGGGGTCCCGAGCGCGTCGCATGCAACCACCGTGATCTTGGATTGCACCACCCCCACCCACCCCGGTGATCCTTTCTGATCGGCCTGACACCGGAAAACAACCTCGCCCTCTTCTTCCCTCGTCCCCGTTTCAAGCTCCTCTCTACCAGCACCTTGGGCACTTTACACCCCGGAAGAACAAATCCGTTGCCGGAGCGGGCGAGGTCCACCAACCATGTCTCCTGCGTTCCCTGCTTCTTCCCGTTCTAGCAACCGAAGCAGCACCAGCCGCAGTAGTGGTCGGGTGGGGCGTTGCGAGGTATATCGTTAAATGGGTAACCCAGCTCTTGGCACCCCTTCCTCAACCCCGCATTGTTGAGCCCCTCCACCTCGCACTCCCCTTGCACCCCCATCCGCCGGCACACGGCCTCCAACGCCTCGTCGTATGCTTTGCTCCCATACAGCTCCAACCCGAGGGAGTTGCACCACTCCTTCCTCACATGCTCCGGGGTGCGAATGGAGGCAGCCCAGTTGATCGCCGAGCCCCCTCCCACCGTCAACCCGGCAAGTACCACTACTCCAAGGTCGTCCGTGGTGAGCAGGGCGCCCCCTGTTGAAATATAAATTTGTTTTATAAAAACTCAATCCAAAATAATGAAACTTAATTCAAAGAAGCTTTTAATGTTTTACACATACTAAATTATAAATCAATGTTAAATATTTATTAGGTGTGGTTTGTAAAAGTCAATATTAAGTATGTTTTAGGTGTGTTTTTTTGATTTGTATTGATCTTGAGTTAGTATAAATACCCCCCCTCATTGTGTGATATACATAAGAAAAAATAAGAGAGAAAAACAAGAAGCAAAACTTCTACATTGTAAGAATTTAGAATTTAATGTGGAGAGGTTGTTTGGAGAAAAAAAGGAGAGTTTGTGTATTTTGCATTTATTTTTCTCAATAACAGAGTATTTTCTTGTCAACACCCCCTTCGTACATCCGGTCCATGGACGGGCCTTCGAGGAGGGAGAGGTTGTTTCGGGCGTAGTAGTTGCCCTTGTCCAGGACGAGCACCTTGTACTTGGCCTTGGCGAGGATGCCCGCCACCACCCCGCCCCCGGAGCCCGACCCGACGACGACGACGTCGCAGTTGATGGTGACGAAAGGCACTTTCAATTTGGACGACCACAGCGATGTCGTCTCAATTGTTGGTGCAAGTGCAGTAGTAGTAGTACGAGTAGTGAAGCCGGCTTTGCGGAGAGATTGGGAGACTGAGTTTCTATTCCAATAGTGGAGATGGAGAAGCCCGGTCCCTGGTCTCGCTCTTGCAGCATAGCTTGCGGCTCTGATCTGCCATTTTCGGCCTTGTCGAGCTCCAGATGTTGGCGCAATTGATGTGGTATAATACACGGTGAAGTTATGGTCGTCGCTTGTCTTCTATCTGGGTCGGGTCCGCAGTAGTCTAAGGCCTTCCACGACGGGTTCTCCTTAATCTTCTTGTCCACCTGCGGCCATATTTCATGAGTACTTGTCCATCAGTTTACATACAGTTAAGTCTTTGCTTTGGAAAAATATTGTTAAGTTCCTTCCTTCTTTACTATGCGTCGTAGGCACCAAATTTTTCTTTACTATGCTTCGAATTAGTTTAGATAATCCCGGCTAACACTGTTGGGCCCTTCGGGCCCCAAAAGTGACTTGCAACAGGTTCATGGGCCTCTCTTAATCCAAAAGTTAGCTTAAGAATTAAGGCTTTCTCATTAGCCTATATACAAGTCACAGGTTACCTCTAAATGGGATGTGGGATTAACCCAACAATTCTCCCCTTCACACATCACAACACCCGAATCATCTCCCTCTCACCACATGCGGAGGCAACATGTCTTGGTGAAGTTCTAGATAACACAAATTCGGGCCAACTTCGGACCGACCGACAAATCAGGAGATACAAATTCGGACCGGCCGACAAATTGTGTGGCTAATTGAGGCAATGCCAAAACCAACCTTGGCTCTGATACCACTTGTTGGGCCCTTCGGGCCCCAAAAGTGACTTGCAACAGGTTCATGGGCCTTTCTTAGTTTGTTGTGAAAAACGGGTAATTTTCACCAAAGATAACTAGTTCACTGTGAGAACTATTACCTAGATGACAAGCGTGAAAACTATTGTACTAAATAATTACCCCATGATAAAATTCCCAGGAAAGTTGGTGGGACACGATAATACGCTTAAAAACCAATTCCTAGACAGAATTTTATCAAGACAAGTAATATAAATAGACCAATAATCAACACCAACTATACCCGACAATAGCTATTAAATAGACACGAAAAGAAAAGAACAAACACCAGAATTTAACGAGGTTCGGCAATTGCCTACGTCCTCGGACACTACCAAAATAATATTTCACTAAAGAGAAATATTACAAAGAGAGAGAATTACCGATGATAGAAAAGACAATTACTACCAGTAGAAAGGGAAGTAGGTAATTCAGGATTACCGTTGGGATGAATAACTAAAGAGGGGGAGGACCCTATTTATAGAAAAAAAACTTCTCCCCACTTCCCTCCCAAAGTGATGTGGGATTTTGCAATCCCATACAACAATTCTTCACCTTGACAAAATCCCATACAATTCTCTCACAAATCCAACTATTAGTAGTGTCTACAACTTCCAGCTTTCAATTTGTAACAATATTGACCAAGTCTAAACAATGTTTAAACTTGACCGCAGTTACCACTTTTGTCAGCATATCAGCAGGGTTCTCAGTGGTCCAAATCTTCTGGATTATGACTCCACCTTCTTCTAGAATCTCTCGAACAAAATGATATCGGACGTCGATGTGCTTCGTCCTTGCATGGTAAACCTGATTCTTTGCTAAATGAATAGCACTCTGACTATCACAATGCACTTTGATGTGCTTCTCTTTCATTCCTAGTTCACCAAGTAACCCTTGAAGCCAAATTGCCTCCTTTACAGCCTCTGTAATTGCCATGTACTCTGCCTCTGTAGTAGACAAAGCCACTGTTGACTGTAAAGTGGATTTCCAACTGACTAGTGCTCTTGCAAGAGTAAACACATAACCAGTAGTTGACCGTCGCTTGTCCAAATCACCAGCGTAGTCAGAATCACAATACCCAATCATACACTGACCATCTTTATCTTCCCGCTGAAATACTAGTCCAACATCTAAGGTATTCAGAATATACCTTAGAATCCATTTTACAGCTTGCCAATGCTCCTTTCCAGGATCATGCATATACCTGCTCACAACCCCAACTGCCTGTGAAATATTCGGCCTCGAGCATACCATTGCATACATCAAGCTACCAACAGCACTTGCATACGGTACTTTTGTCATGTATTCCCGTTCTGCATCATTCTTTGGTGACATGGAACCACTAAGCTTGAAATGAGGAGCAAGTGGTGTACTAACTGGTTTTGACTTCTTATTTATGCCAAAACGTTTTAGTACCTTCCTCAGATATTCCTTCTGAGACAAACAAAGCCTCCCCAATTTCCTGTTTCTAGATATCTCCATACCAAGAATCTTCTTTGCTTCACCAAGATCCTTCATCTCAAACTCCCTATTCAATTGAGTCTTTAACTTCTCAATTTCTGTCCGACTCTTGGAAGCTATCAGTATATCATCAACATAAAGAAGAAGATAT
>JAVDBV010084922.1:0-19134 GCA_032619315.1 Piper longum | reverse complement strand
AGTTAGTACACCACTTGCTCCTCATTTCAAGCTTAGTGGTTCTATGTCACCAAAGAATGATGCAGAACGGGAATACATGACAAAAGTACCGTATGCAAGTGCTGTTGGTAGTTTGATGTATGCAATAGTATGCTCGAGGCCGGATATTTCACAGGCAGTTGGGGTTGTGAGCAGGTATATGCATGATCCTGAAAAGGAGCATTGGCAAGCTGTGAAATGGATTCTAAGGTATATTCTGAATACCTTAGATGTTGGACTAGTATTTCAGCAGGAAAATAAAGATGGTCAGTGTGTGATTGGGTATTGTGATTCTGACTACGCTGGTGATTTGGACAAGCGACGGTCAACTACTGGTTATGTGTTTACTCTTGCAAGAGCACCAGTAAGTTGGAAGTCTACCTTGCAGTCAACAGTGGCTTTGTCTACTACCGAAGCAGAGTACATGGCAATTACAGAGGCTGTAAAAGAGGCAATTTGGCTTCAAGGGTTGCTGGGTGAACTGGGAATGAAACAGAAGCACATCAAAGTGCATTGTGACAGTCAGAGTGCTATTCATTTAGCAAAGAATTAGGTTTACCATGCAAGGACGAAGCACATCGACGTCCGATATTATTTTGTTCGAGAGATTCTAGAAGAAGGTGGAGTCATAATCCAGAAGATTCGGACCACTGAGAACCCTGCTGATATGTTGACAAAAGTGGTAATTGCGGTCAAGTTTAAACATTGTTTAGACTTGGTCAATATGGTTACAAATTGAAAGCTGGAATGTGCAGACACTACTGAAAGTTAATTTTGTGAGAGAATTGTATGGGATTTTGCCAAGGTGGAGAATTGTTATATGTGGGTGTCATAATCCCACATCTAAAGTGGGATGGGATTGGGAAGAGTTCCCATTCTATATAAGGACTCTTCCCCCCTCTTTAGTTTTCATCCTAATAGGTAATCTAAAATTACATACTCCCCTTTCTACCATTGGTAATTGTTCTTTCTACCATTGGTAATTTGTTCTTTTTTTCTTTGTAATATTTCTTCTTAGTGAAATTTTATTTTCGTAGTGTCTGGGGACGTAGGCAGTTGCCGAACCTCGTTAAATTCTGGTGTCTTGTTCTTTTTTTTTGTTGTCTATTTAATAATTATTGTCGGGTATTGTTGTTATTAATTATTGTGCTATTTAAATTACTTGTCTTGATAAAATTCTGTCTAGGAGTTGATTTTTAAGCGGACCGCTATGTCCCACCACACTTTCCTGGGAATTTTATCTTGGGGTGATTTTTAAGTACAATAGTTTTCACACGCTGGTCATCTAAGTAATAGTTCTCACACTGAACTAGTTATCTTTGGTGAAAATTACCCATTTTTCACAACAATTGGTATCAGAGCCAAGGTTGGTTTTGGTGTTAGTGTTGCCTCAATTAACCACACAATTTGTTGGCCGGTCAGAATTTGTATCTCCCTATTTGTCGGTCGGTCCGAGTTTGTATCTCCTTATTTGTCGGTCGGTCCGAAGTTGGCCCGAATTGGTGTCATCTGGAACCTCACAAAGACATGTTGGCTCCACATGTGGTGAAGGGGAGATGATTCGGGTGTTGTGATGTGTGAAGGGGAGAATTGTTGGGTTAATCCCACATCCCATTTTGAGGCAACCGGTGACTTGTATATAGGTTAATGGGAAAGTTTTAATTCTTAAGCTAGCTTTTGGATTAAGAGAGGCCCATGAACCTGTTGTAAGTCACTTTTGGGGCCCGAAGGGCCAACATCCTTTGCCGGAAAAAAATCAAGAAGTTATTGATCATAGGAGGGAAAAAATAGAGTCACAAGTTTGCAGACCTTTGTCCGGCCAAGCCAGGCCATCTCCGGCCACGCCGCCATTAGATCCCTTTCATTGTAAGGAACAAGTACAGGCTCAGACTGGCCATGGGAAAAGCTTGCCGTCGCCTTGGAACTCTGCTCTGCCTCGCCGTGATGAACACCCTCTAATTCCTCAGTTTTGCGCCGATCGGACCCAGAAAGGAGACGTTGTTGGTCTCGTAGAGAGATAGAGCCTTTGATTACCGCTGTTGTTGAAGACGCCGAAGCTTGTATTTGCTTTGAATCCTTGTTGATCGCCGGCCAGATGGACACTTCGCAGCTTTGCACTTAGCCGGAACGCCATAACAGGGGAGAGCTGTGCCGATGGGTCGTTCCATGGGAAGACGAGGACTGGAACCCTCACCTCACGACTCCATCTTTGTTGAAAGTTGCAAACCTTCTTGCTGTCTCATCGTCGTATGCCTGTTGCCTGGTCGGAGTTCTTCTGCCTGTTGCCCAATTGCTGCTAGAGCACTACCAAGGAGCACGCTTGTTGAAAACAGAGTACTTCTGAGGACTTATTGCCGTGCTGCCCCTCCGAGGAAAGGAAGGTTGTTGCTGATCACCTTCACTGGAGAGTCTTACACGGCAGATATGAAGTAGTCACCATCGTCCATGCCTCGTAGTCGACCAGAGTAAAAAATTATTGGAGAAGACAGAGTCGATTTTTCCACCGTGAAGCCTTGGTTGCCACCGGAAGAAACAGGGACGTGGTGTTTCGTCGAGACATTGACGCTGCATCACAACCGGATTATTGCCCAGGACCTTGCTGTCCCTTGAATTATCGAATTCTGTCGCTTGAAGTTCGACGAAGGAGAAGAAGAGACTGGCAGCCACCGCCATCCTCTGTTCGCAACAATTATCAGATGATTTGCGAGCCCACCAATTGATATATGAATTGCCTGGTGTTGAGACGCCGGAGAAGAGATCCATCGAGTCGTTGCTCCACCAGGACGTTGCCAGGTGCTGAAGCTTGAAGGAGAACTGCTGGTTATTAACCCACCGGTGCAAAGGGCAGCCATCGGAACACAGAGCAATTAGGAGAAGGAAAGAAGGAAAAAGACTTTCCCCTAGCCGCTGCTCGCCGGGAAATATTCCCGAATTCCAGATTGGGGAAGAGATTCACACCCGCGGGAGAGTTTGATTTAAGCAGAAGAGGGAACTGAGAGGAGGCACGCAACCCACTTACACTCAAAATATGGAGTGCCCAGTAATATTTGCAATAAGGCGAACCAATCCGATTAATTTGGTCTAATTTAATTCAACCCGAATTTCAGTTCAAGATATGTATTGTTTCGTGTGAAGCTTTGATATTATTGTCCGGCGTTCCGTATGAGCGGCCAAAATCCGTTCTATCATTGGAAGGCAGAATCAGAATCAGAATCCGTGGAACTTAGAGCCTCAAATTTGGGTACATATTTCAATGCATGGTCCAAGGTGCCCGAAAATTTACTAAATTTTAAGGAATAAAAGACGAGTGAATTATGATTATATGAATCTCGCCGATATGTGTATTCAAGTTGGATCCTAAAGAATCACGTAATTTTTTTTTTTTTGCGTTATTTTTTTCTCATGATACTTTATTTTTATTATATTGTTTCTTTGTATGTCAAGGACGCTTCGGTCCTATCAAACTTTTTAACCCGACTTAAAGACGAGTAATAGCGGGGGCGGCAATCCTACGTCCAAACATATACATATTATTGTTTGACCTTTCTTTGTAATTTTTTTTAGTTATTACTTATTGGGTGAGTTTTTAGTTTTATCCGAGCTACAGATATTAGACAATGATTAATACTATGTTAGATGTACTAGCACTATGTCATTCACAAATTGAATTTAAAAAAACTTGCACAATTAAAACTAGTAGAAGATTAATTATATATGATAATTATATATAATAATTTGGGAAGATTATATTACCAACCACAGAAAAAAAGTTTTTTTTCCCATATTGAAGATCTAGGAATTAGTTGGCCTCTTTATTATCATGATGATATGCCGAGCAGGTTCAGATTTGTGAACTTAATTACCACAAATCTAATATAATCCTTTTTAAGCTTGTCGAATTAGCAAGCGAATCAATCCCTTTTATATTAAAGCACTATTTTTTTTCGCTTTCATCTGATTTTAGCCTTTCTTGCGTTAATGCTTTGGCTTCCCAATAATTTTATGAGCCTATTGATACTAATTTAATTATTATTATTATTGTTTATTAATATGAAAGTGTTGGAGTATAACCCTACCCAAATTCGAGATTTTAAAAATATTGATATAGAATTAACGTTTGTTATTTAATAATACATAATTTATTTTTTGCATACACAAATATATATATATATATATATATATATATTGTTATTGTTATTAAGAAAAAAATGTAGAGTATAATTCTATTTGAATTAAAAATCTTTAAAAGTTCCGTTTAATTATTAATTTTTATTAAAATTAAAATTACTTTTAATATTTGTATACAAGTATATTTATTATTAAAATTAAATAAATATGAATTATTTTTATCCAAAAATAATATTGAATTTTTTTATATCAATTGTATATATTGATAATTTATATTATTCTCTAGTTTCAAATAAAACCCATACATGGCATTAGTTTTTGAATAGTTTGATTATTGTAACTTATTCAGTGTTTCCCTACATGGCCATGTCACAATTGCCATCTTATAATTATTTGCTCTAACTAATTTCGTTCATGTACAATGTAATTTGTTCTGTTGTAGAATTGTTACAATTACAAAACAATAATCATTCGTCTTGCAACAGTGCGGATTGCACTGCAAGAAGAGTGTGAGATCCATCAACTTAGTTCCACATCTAATACTTACTTGGAGAAGATTTTATTTATAAGTGAGAATAAACTATAAATTTTTAACTTGGGTTAACCACTTTGAAAGAATGACAGCCCATTATATTGCACTTTAGGTTGGGTCGTTACAAATGGTATCAGAGCAACCTGATTCCGTGTTAGATGGTGGACTGGACTATGAACGTTAGCTAGGTTCTCGGTTATGGGCTATTGAAGGTCGTGGGTTAGAGCTAGCAATGGGCTAAGTGTAGGAATTTCGGGGATGAAATTTACTAAGGTAGGTGGATTGTGAGATCCCTCAACTTAGTTCCACATCTAATATTTACTCGGAGAAGATTAACTTTATAAGTGAGAATGTGCTATAGATCTTTAACTTGGGTTAACCACTTTGAAGAGATGACTTATCCTACTACGTTGCACTTTAGCCTAGGTCGTTATAGAGAGCGTGCACATCCATAGTTAAACTTGTTTAAGAGATTGGGATGAATATAATCTACTCTTATTAATTAATAAAAGGAGAACTAAATATTGACCTCTAATTAAAAGTAAAAGATTTAACCAATCGAAATATAATAAAAATAAAAAAATGAATCATTTTATCACAGTTTATATTTTTATTTAATTACGATTTATTTTTAAAATCAATCAAAATTTATATTTAAGATATTAAATTATTATAATCTATCTCATTTTCAATGATAGTCTATCTAAGTCAACCTTATAAGTCCATACTAAATCATTTTTTCGCTGTTTCCCTAAATTTACGGACAATTATATACTCAAATGCATCAACCTCTATATGCTTACCTCAGGGGTTCAACTTCCAATGTGATATTGATGGTTAAATCTATTAAAGTTCTCTCTTGTAAGAGCTTGAGTGTTTTTGAAAGAACAAGACAATCATAATTAAGAAACATGTATCAGAGGAAGGGAGTAGAGAAATGAAACACAAGAGACACAAAATTTTAATAATAATGTGGAACTCCTACTCCACTCTCTTATCCCTTCGATTCTTATCCAAGGAGAGGGTAGGCCTTGTGAGAAAACCCTTCTACTTATTATTCACATGTTGTGTTCGTGTTGAACACGAAATCGAGAACGAGAACACTAACTGACAAAATACATGTTTGCTTGCCCTGCACATCTACTAACACTGGTTCAGGAAATTTAAATTAATCTTGAACCAACCCGAACCATATACACCCTATTACCCGTCCTCAATCTCAGGACTCGAACAGAGACCAAGCTTGGAGACCAATCTATGGAAATTTTCTATGGTCATTGGTTTTGTAAAGATATGGGCAATCTCCTCTATAGTAGAAACATGTCTGGTTTTAAGCTTTTTAAATGCCACTTATTCTCGGACATAATGGTAATCAAGCTCAATGTGCTTTGTCCGAGCATGGAAAACAAGATTTATCGAAAGATGAAGTGCACTCATGTAGTCGCAATGGAAGCCAGGAATGGGCGAGCTCAACATCCTCAGATTCTTAAGAAGATAAGTGAGCCAAGTAACCTCCGCAATAGTAGCAGCCATAAACCGGTACTCGGCTTCAGTAATTGAGCTTGGTATGGTGGTTTGCTTCTTTGCACTCCACGAAATTGTGTTCACTCCCAATTCTGTACAAAAACCTATAGTGGATCGACGAGTGAGCTTGCAACCAGCCTGGTCGGAATTAGAATAGGCATCCAGGTCCAAGGAGGAATTAGCTACTAAGGCTTTAGATGAAGCTCAAAGAAAGGGTGAGAACTATTTCTTTGATATCTGGAAGCAGTTTTTTTAATATGATGAAGTATTGAACAGCCAGAGAGATCGCATATATACTGAAAGAAGGCGTGCACTTGAAGCTGACAATTTACAGTCTCTTATTATAGAATATGCTGAATTAACAATGGATGATATTGAGGAAGTAACTTGGCTGCCTGTTTTCTATGTAATATATCATTTTCTTATGAAGTTGTTTTTCATTGATGACCTACTTGAATAGTGCCTTTCAATTATCGAAAATTTTACTTGTAAAACCCGGGTTTTTTCCTTCACGATTTTAGTTTTAGTTCGTTCTTGACTAGGATCTAGTTGCATGCCTAGTCCTTTTTGCCATATGCGAATGTATGGTATGTATGTGTGAGCCACAACCTTACTCTCCCTCGGTGCTTTGCGCCGCCCGGTTGACACTACGATGTCTTCGCTCTTGTTTTCAATTTTATTTGAGTCAAGTTTAGTTAAATTTAGAACCGTATCCCTCGCGAGTTTAGAGTGTTTTCTATATGTTTGGACACCTTTTCAGACAATCATAGCCCCTTCAGTATCCATGGGGTGGTTCTAGAGGTTGTCCTTGCCGCATTAGGGTAGAAACCCTAAGTGTGCACAACCTACACTGAGCGTGAAGGCTCCCTTCCATCCCCCTTGCGCCAGCAGATTTTAAGGTTATGGTTTCGTGTAAGGGTGCAACGTGCTCTTCGAGTACCATTTCCCCCAAATTCAAATTTCCCTTCTTTCATAGCCAGTGCAAAGGCATTGCGCCAATGCCCTTACGCCCAACAATTGACCCAGATCTTGCATATAGTTTGGTTCATGCAAGCATGACCCGCATGGTCCAGGTTTTGAGGCTTTTTATGGTCCGAGTTTTGCAGCTTTCTGTGGTCTAACTTGTCCCAAGAGACCTCTCTAGTGTAAAACTCGGGCTTTTTGCAAGACAATTTTAGTTTTCGTTCAGTCTTGACCTAGATCTATTTCTTTGTTTGACCCTTTTTGTTGAGTGCACATGTATGATGCGGTATGTGTGAGCCACAACCTTCAGCGCAGCCCGTTTTGCCACTAAACCATCTCGGCGCTTGTTTTGGATTTTTTTTTAGTCGAGTTTAAATAAGTTTAGGGCCGTATTTCTCTTGAGTCTAGATTAATTGTCGTGTGCTTGGAACCCCATTCAGACCCCATTTAGGGTAAAATCCCTAAGTTTTAAGGTTTTGAGTCAACCCATACCTCATTAGGTATGAAATCCATACCTCTTTAAGTATGAAACCTTACCTATGACATCATCAAGCCATGCCTTGGTGGTTGGGAGCTTTCCCTTTTTCTTTCAAACCCTCTCTCCTTCCACCTTTTCACTTCTTTCCTCATCTCCTCCAACTCTCGATCTCCTTGGTCACTACTCTTCCTTCCTCTTCCTTCCTTGCCATCTTCCAGCTCCCTTCAACCTCTCCAAGCATAGCCAAGGCTAAGGGTTATAGGTCTTGGGCTAGGATGCCCCTAGAGACCTCCCCTTGTTTTGTTAAAGGTAAGCCCTCCTCCCCACCTTACTTGTTGTGTGTGTTAGGTACTAGATCTGCCTAGGTTGCTGCATGTTTTGCATTTTTATACAATTTTTTCCTTGTATCTGGTTGAGTTAGGTGTACATAGGTTGTGGTTTCATAATTTGTGCATGTGTAAATTAATTGTTACATATTTTTGAATGCTCGGTGGTCACTGTTTTGCATAGATTTGGTAGAAAATTCAAAGGTCATGCTCTAGAAGGCCTTTTTGCTTTTTGTTTACTTGGTTGTGTTCATGACATCAAGATATACAACTTTGATTTTTATCTCTTCGTTTGATATGAATTTTATGATGGACTAGAGGTGTCAAACTTGGCAAAATGTGGCTGCTTTCAAAGTCTCTCTGATATGGCCGCACATTTCCCCAATTATTACATCTTGATGCAAGTTGTTGACGACGTCCATCTTGTGCATTCTCATTGATATGCGTGTGGACTTGTTCATGTAAAATTTTCACACTAAGATAAATACATAAAGGGCATGAAAAAAACCTCTCATTTTTTAGTGTGTATACTGTGATGTATGTGTGCCTTATCATTCTATGAGATTGTGCTCCATTGTGAGATTATGCCTTACCATGTATATGATTTTTAATGGGCTTGGTATGTTTTTAATAAACCAGATTAACCAACAACATACATGATTTTTAATTGTTACCAAGTTTTACAAATCTCCAAAACACACCAACTGATTAAAGGTTTTATTTATGTCTTCAAAGTAGTTATCTTAGATTGGTATTTTATAGGAACAAGTCAACAAGCAGGTATACAAATTTGAAAAAGATTTACATCAAAGAAACTCAAATTAGGGTGTAAAAATTGAGGAAAGGGGCGGTTAGGCGACAATGACTATAAATGGTGACACCTTTCACCAAGTTTGACACTCTTACATGGTCATGCATGCCATAACATACAAATTAATATACATGAAAGTTGTAGATTTATCTTTGATAAGTGCAAGAAGACAAGTATAATGCAAAAATACCATATACATTAAACAATATGCATTTTCTACCCAAATAGTGCACATTCTATGCAGCTAACAAGAAAAAAATATATCATTTTAAGTAAACATGAAAATGAGATGATTCTATAGGCTAAGGACTCCTAACAGACAAATCTAGATGGGAAATGCCTAAAAATTACATTCAAGCATGCATCATCATGAACAAATGCAAACAATACAAAAATGAAGTAAAAAGGAGGGACCTTTAACTTAACCAATTTCTAAATGTAACACACCAATTCGGCCCAAAGAACGGACCGAGTCTTGATATTATAATTCAGAAAGCTATTTGTTAGATTATCAGAGTACAAACTTTATAAAAGCGAATCTCAACCCTAAACAAGGTTCAAAACGGTAACCTTCCAGGGCTTATATACACAACGTGTGCTGATCATACTACTATAGAAATGCTCCTACTCTTAAGGCTCCTAATATGAGCGCTCCAAGTCATAGGAGAGGCAGTACCTCCCCTACAACTAAGAGGGTGACTTTATAGATGCAATGATTACTCCGAGCTATATGAAGGCAATACTTCTAATGCACTTAAGAGCTTGAGCTTTTCATAATGAGGATGTATGATCCGGTTCTTATACTTAGTTTCAACCATTGTATTAGATAACTTATTCTTAGATGATGCTGATCTTATAATAAAGTAAATATTGGGTCGTGGTTACTTGTTCCACATACCCTACAGATATAAATTAAATACACGGAGGCATCATCGTGTGCGAGGGCATCAACCCCAAACACTTTGTCTTCACGTGGACCCTTCAAGGGGCATGAATCGTAAGCTCCTCCGGTCCATCTTCCTCTATCACACACACACACACACACACACACACACACACACACACACACACACACACACACACACACACACACAACTGCATTCAAATAGGTCTTGCGTACCTTAATTACTCCTCGTTATTTTTCGGGACTTTAATGGTTACACACCACCCTACAGAAGATTGTTAGAATACCACAAAGTTAACACCTTGTATGACAATAATAACAATAGTATAGTAATAAATTATAGACCACACGTAATGTATCAAGTATACCAACATAGGCTTTAGGGTACCATCCCATCGTCATACATCACATAACCCCGTAGTTCCCAAAATACATAAGTCCCAAAATCCCAAAATCCAAAAATACATAAGTCATACAACCTAAATACATGGATCTAATATAAAACTCAGCACAACTCAAATACATGTACCAGCCACTATCATGAGAATATTGATCCGTCCACCTCCGCTAGTCACACACATGAGTACACACCCACATATATATGGAAAAAATTGTCCGTAATCAAACAGGTTTGATTACCTTCGAAAATAACTACTCATAAAACATTATTGACTGATGAGTATCTTAATACTCATGAGAAATCATAAAACTTCTAGAACACATCACAAGGTAGTAAGCTTAGGTCGACATGACCAATTATCATAAAAATGTTGGATCAAATCACCGACTTTATACTTACATACATACTTATGCTTATGCCCTTATATCCTCCACATATCACCAGCCACGGTACTCAAGTGGCTTGAAAAAATGATAGTGCCACGATTTTTAGAAACACACTACACTATTTTAGGCTGAAAAGGAGTACTAATGTAATTCATACATACCAATACCACTCATTTTCATATTCATGAAAACTCTAAAAATTCATGTATACTTATATAGTAGGTATAGGTAGGGGCTTATATCATAAATTAGTTGGACCTTTGAGTTCAAAAGCCATTAAGTGATCTCATCCTTGATATTTTGTTAGACTGTGAAAAAATTGGCTAAATAGCCCGATATTAAAGGGATATGATAAAACGCCGCTTACATCGTCCTATGCCTAAAACTCGATGAAAATAATCACTTATGGGGCCAAATAGAGATAAAGTAGAAGAATCCTACAGACTTGACTCAAACTTCTTTCCTAACTCGGCAAGCTCACTCCTTGTACCCTAGCAATGAGATGAAACCCGAATCATTATCAGATCGTGTTGGCACACAAAATGAGGCAACACCTCTACACAAGAATGAATAAGGAAAAATTTACTTACCTTAATTATCTTACTTAGTGGAGTGTTAAACTTCATTAGATAACCTTAGTTAGGGCTTGATGTTGCAAGTACCCTTCCTTAGTGAAAAGTCTCATACTTAGGGTTTCATCAAACATGCTCAACTAAACAATTTTTTAGACAGGTGAAACAATGTCCAAATGGGTTCAAATATGGACCAGTGGGCTCTTAGACTCCAAGGGGTTGGTTTAGAAATTACCATGTACTACCCCATGGGACAACATGATAAATACGGCCAATAAGGTCATGCTATGGTGCTAAGAACTATATTCTTGGGCCGCACACCAATTTTTCTAAGTGTTGTTCATAGGCTTGGAGACTTCAAGTGGTTATGGGTAAGTGAGTAGCGCTATACAACATAGTGGGCTTGAATCCAGTAATGTTTGAGGTCCAAACGCCAAGTATCTTGGCCTAGTAGACTAAAAAATGGGAGGTATTGGCTAAATCATATCTAGAGTTGGATAAACCTATTGGGCTTGGAAAATTTTAACGTGAGATCTGCTGATCGAAATGTTCTAAAATTTTGATATGGTGTTATGGGGACAAAACCTAGTGTGTGAGTGAAATTTCATGCAATTTAAATACCATTCGATTAGGGTTTTAGATTTTACATCCAACGTTAAAGAATTAAGGTTTCACCTTACATTCTAGCTCACTTTGGAAAACCTATTAAGCTAACCACATACATAATTTTAATTAGTTCCAAAAATTACATGATTTCATTACACAATTAGGGAGGCCTTGAATAATTTTTAAAGATTTTATTAACTACTTTTGGTTAGCTCACCACTAAGCACAATCGCAGAGCATGGCAAAGTAGACATACATCACTCTGAACATAACAATTAATTAGGTTTTCTTCATGCCCTTAAAGTAGTTATTTAGTGTGAAACTTTTACAAGAGTAATCCAACACATATATAAAAAATCATGTAAAAGATGGAAACCACTAGCAACCTACAACATGGTGTAAAAATTGGGGAAAAAGGTAGCCAGGTCACAGGGACCATGAAAGCTGCCATTTTTTGTTATGTTTGGCACCCTTATATGCATATAAATATCATAACAGGTGAAGTAATTAAAATAAAAAATAAGAATCATGCAAAAAAGGTATCTATGCAATATACGACTTTTATGGCAAAACAATGCATGTACACAACATCCGAGCACTAAAAAATGTATGTCTATTTTTATACATAAGAAACTGAAATGATTCTAAGTGATAACAACTTCTAACAAAGAGACACATGATAAAAATATAAAATCAATGCAGACAAGAGCACATACAAGCAAACAATGCACAACGACGGGGAGAGGTAGAAATGGGAGACCTTTACCTAAAGGGGAATAGAGAGGAGTTCTCTTAGGTCTTCCTATCCCAAAACATACGACCTAGAGAGGTGGGTAAGGCTTGGAGATGAAGAGGGGGAAGCCAAGGAACAGGGAGGACGATTGGAAGAGATGAGGAAATGCGTGAAAACGGGGAAAGAGAGGAGGTTTTAAAGAAAATGGGGAAGCTCCGCACTACCAAAGGCATGCCTTGGTGATGTCACAGGGAAGGTGCCACACCTAAAGAGGTATGGTTGTCATACCTAATGAGGTATGGGTTGTCCCAAAACTTAAAAATTTAGGGTTTTTACCCTAGAGTGGTCAGGATGACCTTGGCAATCTCACTGTGGGTCCCACTGAGGGTAGGATGGTTCGAAAGAGGTTCTAAACACACAAAAAGCAACCAAAATATGTGCAAGACATGGTCCTAACATCTATCTACACCCAACTCGACCCAACTAAAAATGAAAAGGCCAGGCATGAAGCATTCAAACAGGTATACCGAAAACCAAAGGAGGCTAAGGTCGGGCAGACATACACCATCCCATACTTGAACTACGACAAGAATGGCCAGACACAACTATCCCATTTATCCATGTTTTTCTTAAGTTTATTAAACTTCAAATTTGAGATCCCTTAATGTTTTTCAAATGATAAACTTTAAAAAATTATTATACAAGTCCCAACCATGAGAGATATGTACAGGTAGAATGAATTGCAATAGTGTTCCTTTAAACCCTAAAATAGTACAATGTATAAGGGTATTGCCTAACACAACACATTTTTAAAATTTGTGGAACTAACTTAACTATGCCTTTGCAAGTGTTATATGGAGGATGTGAGAGCTTAAGCTTCTTGTATAAATATAATTTTTCTTGTGCATATGTGCCAACCCTTTTTAAATAATTTATCACTTTCGTGGGTAATGAAATACTCATATGTCAGTCTTGATTATACCGATAGCTATTTTAGACTGGTAATCAAACTTACCATTTTCCCCTATATCTATATAGGTGAGGTCCCATGGCATTGGCGGGCCTTGGAGAAAATATTTGTAGCTTAGCAGTGGTGGTAGGGGCCGTTTGTGCTATGATATTGTATCTTGTTTTATGTATTAAGGATGACTTTATTATTTTGTGGGCATGTGCCCTGAATTTCATGAACCTTATACGTTGGATTGGGTTATGATATAATGTTTGCGTACATGTGTGTAATATTTTGTTCTTGTTACTATCATGTAGGGCAACACTTTGGGGCAAAGGCTAACAATCTTCTGCAGGGTGTACAAGCCCGAGAGTCCAGGAACATGATGATGAACAAACTCAGGTACATGAAACATATTAGGTTACAACAATCTATGTGTGTGCAGAGAAACGTGGGTAGAAGGAGAATACAATTCATATCGCCCGAAGAAGCCCCGTGAAGATTGGATGTTAGGGTATGATGCCTCGACATCCAATGATGCATGTGTGTCAATTCTTTCCTTGTAGAGTATGTGGAACATGTAACTACAACTCAGTGTTACTCATCTGCATTAACGAATCAAGTTATCTAATCTAATCACTAAACTAAGTGTAAAAACTAGATAATGTCACAACATCTTTCAAGAACTCAACATTTTAGTTGCATTAAGGGCATTGTCTCCGTGTAATTCGGAGCGATCATTGCATTTGAAAGTCACCCTCTTAGTTACAGAGAGATGCTAACTCTCTTGTAGGTTGGAGTGGTCATCCAGGAGCCTTAAGTTTAAGATATGTCATACTTAGTATAATTTTGCACGCATTCTATGAAATTCATGTCCATCTTAAGCCTTCTGGAGGGTTGAAATCCGATTCCATAAAGTTTATATGCGGTAGTCTAACGAATAACTTTTTGAATTATAATATCACAATTTGGTCTGTCCTTCAGGCTGAGATGCAATGTTACATTTTTGGTCTCTAATTTCATTAGTAACACTGTCTTCTGTGATCGAAATACGTGATCGCAAATCCCGTCACTAATATCTTTAGCTACAGAAAATCGGGTCTTTAGCAACTAGGTTGGTGGTTGCTAATGGGTGCTTTTCTACTAATGCTACCGCGCTCTAAGGAATTTTCACGAAATTCATTTTAAGTAGGTACTTTCACCAAATTTAATTTAAACGATTTCTTTCGCCAAATTCATTCTAAGCATATATATAGCACATGCTTGATTCTAAAAGGGCTCTTGTAAAGCATATCACACCTTGATATATACATCTTCTAAAAAGTATTGCATCACCCTCTCGGGGGTATGCACCCCATTGACACTTACTAAAGGGATGCACCTTCCCTCTATCACACCCTCTCCTCAAAAGTAGTATCTCATCTATTTCTTATAAATATATGCCAATAATATCTCTTAAAATATTTTTTCTTTTAATTAGTAGAAATTCTTTTTCAAAAGATTACCACCTCAAAATGTATATATAACTGTAAGATAATTATATAATTATGTTTATTTTATTATGGGTTCATTTATAATTAAACTATTTTATTTGGTTTTCCTTTTTATGCAAAAATTATTTTTTCCTATAATTCATTCAATTCTTTATTATTAATGTCATTAATTTTTATTCTTTGAGATTTATTTATTCACTATTTTATTCTCCTTAATCATTGTATTAATATTTTGTTATTTACACATTTTAGGATTTTCCTTTTTTTAATATTTACACTTTGATATTTTATTTTTTTCTCTCAAAATATTTATTTTTTGCATTGGGCATGTAATGATATTTTGTAATTTATCGATGACTTTCTCCTACTAAAATTGTTGCATTTTGTCTATATATTGCTTTAAATTGTGATTTTTTTTAAGGATGGTGAACTTCCAATTCGTCATTATTCATGTGAATAGGTTTTCTGTCAGCATGTTATGCTTTATATTATTTAAACTATGAGATACATAAAAAAAGAAGAATAAAAAATAATTAAATATATATATTTATAAGAAATATATAAAAGAATTGTCCATTAGATGTTAGTGAAATAAGTATGATATTTAATTTCTTTCATTGAATACTTTGAGATTAACGATTTTTCTCTATTAAGATTATTGTATTTTTTATATGATTTTTTTAATTTTGACATTTCTTTGATAATGATTAAAAGTAATTGATTTACATTTATTAATTTTTGTAGTTGAGATACTTCAAAAATATTATAAGTTTATGGTTCAAATAATTTCAAACAATTTCTATTAGAAATTTATTTTAAAAATTGATAACTTAGTAGATAATTATAACATTAGTTTATTTTTAAAACAAGTACAAATTTTCTCTAGGTTTATAACTAGTTATGAAATAAAGGAGTAGGTGTGCTCGTCGGGTTGGGTAAGCCAAACTCAACCAAACCTTAATAAATTGAGTTTGGTATCCGTATAATATGGTTTGATTTTAAGCAACTAGTACCTGTTCTATAACAGTTGGTTTTGTTTTGGGTATCTGGTATCTACTATTCGGTATTAATAATCTAAACTTTTAATAAATTGTAATTTTACTATGATTTATCATAAAAATATATTTGTTTATATGTAAAACTAATTTCTATTCAATTTTATTTATTTTTAAATAATTTTTTATATTATTATCTAAGTTCAATTTTTTTATATTATAATTAGGTTTAAATGGTCGGGTTCAAATTTGCTTAACGATAAATACTACAATTTGGGTTTAAATAATAAAAATTTAAAGAGTAAATATTTCAGTTTGGTACAAAGATTTAATATAATTGCTTGGTCAATACTCAACCTATAACCACCATGGGGATAAAATGGGTAAAAAAGAAAGAAGGGGATTCGAAATTTGAAAACACATAGAAAAGCGGCTGTCTTCTTCGAAGGGAAGGGAGAAACTTTTGATGACACCGTGTCGTGCCATGATGAACTCCCTCCCAGAGAAGAAGCCGGTGAGCCTCTTCCCTCCCCTCGCTTCCCTTCGTCTTCTTCAATGCTTTCCTCACCCCTTCTCTCGCAGGAGGCCCTCCCCAAGTGGACCATGCCTAATGTCACGGGGCTGATTCTAGGACCCAAAATTTTTCTATCCCAATCAGACCTGCACATCATATTTCCCTCATGGAAACACTTAGCCTACACCGATACGCAATATGGATCAACTCCCCGGAAGCAAACTCCAAACACCACACCTGTGTTCAGTCGCAATATCGAGGTTACCGATCAAAATACTGGAACACCACCCCACTCAATACTGCAACTCCACTTCAGCCTTCACTCGATCACGCACGCTCGCTTCCCAAGCCAACGCCTATACAATGTTCCTAGATACCACTATTTCTATCGGTATGCTGTCCCAAGAACCAAACAACACCAAATTGTCTGACCACTCCAAATACCGGAAGGCGTATTGGAGTCGTGCCATCTGCCACTTACTCGTCTCGACAATCAGTTCCCACAACCGTTGCCTTGCAAACTTCGACCACGACCTGGAAACAGAAGTTCCCTGTCTACAAACGACAGCCAACAAGCAAAACACAGATTTACAGGAAACCATTTCCCAACCTTCTATTATCAAACAAATAAAAGGATAATAAGCACTCTACTCTCCCTTCAAGCACTTGCTCGGCTTGTGGTCAGCCCCCACAGCCTCTCCCCAATGCCACACACAGTAGGACTCACACGATTACTTCCCACAAGCAATCCCTCAAGTCGTCTCCCACAGATCGACTTGGTTACATTCAAACCTATCAAACAAGACTTTGATTTCGGCAAATCAGCAATGAGGTTCCAGTCCGTCCCACAAGCACTGGCTGCAGCAACCTCACGAATCTCTTTCTCTCTTAGTTAACTCCTCTCACCAGAAGTCTCTCATGTTGCTATCCTTCTCCAATTCTAGAAGAAGTCCCTGCAACATTCGTCCGTTGCAGATTTATATAGGCTCCACGTCCATGCATCTCTCCTGGTTCCAAATAAACACCAACTAGTCGACATCTTTATCTCCAAAGATTCTGCCCAGATCCACCACGTCCAGGTTTATCCACACGACCCTCATGTTTATCTCCAGAAGATCTCCTTTGGATTCTCAAAAAGCGTGTCCAAGACTTGATATACTCGTCCCCTGATATTTGTCCAATTCTCCAAAGTTAGTTGCACAAGATCACAATCTTCACCAAGATCCGATCCACCAAACTCCAGCAAAACTTCTTGTCTGCATTGCTGGACTCAAGCTCCACCCTTGGCTCGACCAACTCCAGCACTCGACCACCAATGTCAACCCCTTGGCGCCTCCAACAATTTCCGGCCCCAGTCCTGGCAGAAATCCTAGTACCGCTAGGGCTCCTAGTACAACTAGAATTCCTAGTGCCGCTAGAATTCCATAGCACTCCAAACATTGGAATCCACTAGCGCTCGAACATGATGACCGCACCAAATGCTGGCACACTTGGTACACTGTTTGCTACCGCTGCCGCTCCAAATATTGCTCGAGTCCAGCAACATGATCGGTACACCAAATACCGCTCCATGTGCCGAAACATGCTGTCTTCCAGCACTTCGTTCACCAGCAATCTCGGTCATTTTGACAGCACCATACACCACGGATTGGCAACCTGCAACCAAAGACGAGTTAGCCTATGTATGTTGTTTCCGTCACTCGGATAGCCACCGCTACCCCTCATGGACGCTAGGTGTAAAATCCGTGATTCGAGTCACGATTTTATAGTCGTTAGCCGATTGGTTCAGCCGTCGGTTCGAGTTGAGTGTATTTCAGAAGACGTGTACTGAGCCGATGCCGGTCACGTGTATGAGCTGTGAGGGTAATGTGTAGCAAGGATGTGATGATAATGACATGAATGAGCATAGAATGAGTTATCAGAATGCATGAGAGTATACAGTGGGTGATTTTAGATTCATTATTTTGTGATCGTAGAAATAGTTTTAGGCCGTTTATCACGTTATGGGTAGTTTTGGATGGGTTATTAGTTATAGAGCATGTCATTTGGATGTTGTGTGTTTTATTTTATTTTATGAGATTTTTAGCGATTTTTCTAGATTTTTTTTAAAATTTATTACGCGTTAGTTATTATTTTTGACTATAGACGGACTCGAGTCAAGTTTTATTTACGAGTTTGCCATCCACCCTTTCCTTTTCTCCCCCAACACCCTTCTCTTCCAAAACCCCAGCCGCCACATGTGCCACCGCCGCCCGGCCGCCGACCGACGCCGGTCCGCCCCGTCGCGCCGTCGCTGTGCCGCCCTGACCAGACCCGGCCACCGTCCGGCCACCACGACACACGGATCGCCACGCCGAGCGCCGCGCCCTCCATGCCATCGCGTCGTCGATTGGACCGCCGGCGACCATCGCCGTCGCCGTCCAGTGGTCGCCTCGGCGCCACCGACCACCTAGTGACCTTCCCCGACCAGAGCGCCGCCGATTGCCGCCCTGGCCGACCGGATTTAGCCACCCAACGCCGCCGCTCTATTTTCAGCATTTTCCAACGAGCCGCCGCCTCCGTCGGCCGCGTTGACACCATAGACACGTCGGGCTTGTCGAGACGGTTCTAATGGTACCCTATACGGCCCCGATCCGACCAGTAGACGCCACCGGCGATTGTTGCCGGAAAACCGCCGGAGAGTTGCCGGAAAACCATGGAAAACCGCCGGAACCCGCCGGAAAACTGGATTTTTTGGAATTCGCTGGAGTTCACCGGATCTCCCACAGAGTTCACCCGGTCGAACCCGATCGAGCTTCGGAC
>JAVDBV010084921.1:0-15512 GCA_032619315.1 Piper longum | reverse complement strand
CTCAGTAGATGCCCTAGAGAGAGTTCATGAGGAGTATATGGATTTTCTTTCATATGAGAGTTTGCTCTCATAGCCAGTTTGTTATTAGTTATATTCCGGACCAGTAACGCTCGTTACTGACGTTTTTCTACTATATGTAGGTGTCAAGCATGAGATGGATGTGCCAGCTAGACGGAGGAGCAATGAGGTCTTCTGCACACGCACATATGTTTGGTGAATGATTGTTTAATATTTCTATTTGTGCTTTTATTATATATGAATTGATGAGAAGAAATGATAAGCATGATGATAAGATTAATTGCTGAGAAATGATGAGATTATGCGAAACATGAATAGATGTACAGGTGGGCTGAGCCCCTAATTTTCAGAATGAGTTATAAAAGATCAGGTTGTGTGAATAAAGTTGTTGATATATATATTTGTATGTTGGTACGTATATTATATTGACAGGGTAGCCCCTAATTGCATTTTTTAGGGGAGACTCTATCCGTTTTAATTTGAATTTTTATTCATTTTATCAAAATTGTTGCTTTCGTATGAATTGCTTGCTAAGTAACCCATGTAGTATCCTACTAGGGTTTTATGTATTCATGCATGCATGACAAATCGTATCTTCATCTTAAGACGCCGAAATTGGATCCGCACGCGTTGGGTTCGGGTAAGCCGACCTAATCGGGGCCTCTAACATGCTAGTTCGGTTCACGAGGGTGAACCGGATTTGGGGTGTTACATTCCATCAGTGTATGCATGGTCACAAGACAAATGTGATCCATAGTCGATGGAATAACTTAGGTGGAAAATTATTGAGATTTTTTTAATGGACCTAGCCAAAAGTACAAATTAATTTCCCTAAGTTATTTATTCAAAAGTGGTTAATAAAAAATTAAACATCTATAGTCCATTCTCATTGGTAAACTAGATCTTAGCCCATATTAAATGTTGGACTAAATTGAGGTTATCATAATCCACACAGTTTCAAAAACATTATCTTTAAAATTCTTAAATTTTACCCGTAGCTAACAATTTAGCTCACGTCCTACTTCGCCCAGGCTAAAAGCCTAGCCAATGCCATTGGTCTAGCCCACCATCCAATATAAAATTGGCTTGGTTTTAATACCATCTGTAACAACCTGACTAAATATACAAATTAATAAGCTTAAATCATTTCTTCAAAAGCTAACAAAATAATTAAAGATTTATAATCCATTATTACTAATTAATTAAATCTTACCACAATAGATATTTGATGTGAGGTTATCATAGATGGGTTTAGATATCTGATATCCGTAAATTTGATCCATATCCTATTTGTTTATCACTTATCTAGAATAATTTTAATCAAATTTGGGTTTGGACTTTTTAGATATATAATATATTTAAAAGTATTCGGATTGGATATGGATTTGGGGATTTAATTTATTTTTGAAACACATTAGTCATGTTTTATAAAATTGTGTTTTAAAATATTTAAAATGATTTTTTTTTGTTTTTTCTATATTTTTATATTCAATTTTATATTATTTATATTATTTTAGTCTGTTGGGTCAGATAATGATCAAATACATGTTTGGGAGATAAGGATCAAATAAGTAACATAAACTTGGGATTCGGGTTATTTTTGGATTCACATGAGAGACAACTATACTCATATCTTATCAATATTCGACCTAAATCCATATTTACTTTTAACAACAAAAGTTACCCACATTTGAAAAATAATCTTTGGGATAAGTTTAGTTGGCAAAAAATCACATGAAATAAATGTAAGATAGGGGTTCAATAAATTTCCAGGTGTTTGGTTAACATGAAATTTTGTTGGAGGAAATTTAAATTTTAATGAGTGGGGGCTAACATGAAAATTTTCTAAAACAGAAAATTTACATCAATTTCTTATCATTAAGGGTAAGAAAAAGGAGGAAATTTTTATCGGGACTGTCTCTCGACCAGCTCTTGCTTGCGGCAACGTTGGTGCTCACTTGTGGCGTCTACTAGTAGAAATACGGGCTTCGGCTACAGCTAAATTATAGCACGGGCTTAACTATGGCAAATTGGCCACTCCTTTATCACCGCTCAGCAGTTAAGCGATGGAAAAATATAACCATGGGATAGCCACTCCAAGTAATGGCAGATGTCGATTTTTTAATAAAAGGGTAACACCTTGGTAAACCCGTGGCAAATTAACTATAGCCGTTGAATTTCTTTATGGATAGATATCAAAAACTTTTCCCGCCATTATTTTTTAATATTTATTGTGGCCCATTAAATGGGCCGTGTGCACACTTCCCGGGCGTGCCATTGGCTACTCACGTGCCACCACTTGCCACCCCCTCAGCCACCAATCGCTGGTCATGGAGCTCTTCCTAGCCCGCAGCGCTATCGTCGTAGCTCGTTGTTGACAATGGGGTCGCTCCACGTCGTCATCAACGCCGTTTGGATTGGCGGCGTTACACCTCTCCACACGACAGTAAACAAAAATGGACTAGAGGAAAGATCACCACCCTGCCAGCCTCCCACTCCACCATCCCCTTGTCACCCGCTCTCCTATCTGTCACTGTCGGTATTATTGAGTTTATTCCATATCAGTCGTAGGTGATTTTGATAATTTGTATACATGATAATAAGAAAGCGTTATACTTTAAGTTAACTTTTATATTAAAAGAAACCCGTAACACATGTTACAAGTCCTTTTTGAGGGCCCAACAATGAATCAAAACTTAATTGGGGGCCCAAAATGACCGTATCAGAGCTTGTCAGAGTTGTGAATTGTTAGGTTTATCCTACATCGATCGTGGATGATTTTGATAAATTATATATAGGATAATGAGAAAACCTTGTTCTTTAAATTAATATTTAGATTAAGAGAAACTCGTGATATCTATTATAAGCCTTTTTGGTTTGCCTCCACTTACCATTGCTTGGCTGACCCCTTAACCCTCACTTAGCGAGGACATCATTTTTTATTATTTTTGTTTTCTTTTAATATACAGCTGAGTTTACCAGGGCTATGTAGTAGTTAAATTTAACGACATAGCCACGAGAACGACGTGGCTAAGTTTAACCACAGCCTCCTGTGGCTGACCCATAGCTTCAAATGTAGCCACGGGAAGTGGTGGAATTTTTTATTTTGCCCCGTCACAACTGTCACCGCGGCCTTTGGTGACAATCTTTTAATTTGCTATAGGAAAACGGCCAATGGGCAATTGCAATGGGCCATTTTTTTACTGGTGGTTGTCTGCACCAACTCGTGTGGTCGTCGGCACTCATCGACGGCCGTCCACTCCTATGCAGCACCTTGTCCTGCCTGTTTCTTCTCAATCTGCCTCAGCGTCTTCCTACGTCATTACCTTCACCACCACCTTGATCCTACTACCTCAAGACGCATTCAGTGTCCAACGCATCTAATAGGGTTGCAATTGGGGAAGCGCTACACCTTCAAAGAGGTTGTCTTCCTTCATTTTTTTGTGTAATTATTCTGACAAATTTGTGGAATGGTTGTGCTTTTCTTTTTAGTTTTTTTTTTTATATTCTGTCCTTTTTTTTTGTCTTTCGATCAATTCATTAAAAAAATATATTGCAGCCGTGAGTTTCTAGAATTTTATTTGAATTTTTGAAACTTGTTGCAATATGCTTGTAATACTCATAAAAATTACTTTCATATCCAATATATTTTATGTTAAGCTTCAATATATAAATGAATATGCTTATAAATCTTTAATTTGATTAATTACTTTAAAAAGAATAATTAAACTCGTCACTTTACCGTAATATGTTGGTCCCTTAAAAATAATATTGGAGGTAACCCTTGAGAGACAAAATTTCCTACAAAAAGGTAATTATAATAACTGATAAAAATTAATCTTGCATCAAACACTTTTTAGGGTAAAATCCATTACATAAGTAGGGATATGTATATATATGATCAACTTAATTTACAACTTTTAAGAAAATGATTATGTTCATTATTTTATACTAATCGGCTAAGTCGTTACAGTCCTAGTGTCGGTTTTTGTTGGAAGGGTGTTAGTGAGTTAAATCTTAAGTCCGATCAAGCGGTTTTTTTGATTTTTTTTGTTTAATTATTATTAGTCTCTTGTTGTCTATTAGATGTTATTTGGTTCTTAATTTGGTGTCTGATCATCCGAGTTTCGGGTGTTTGATGCATGATCCAATAATCAACGTTTGTTGTTTCGATTTGTTTCTTTAATTTTTTATTTTGATATGCTCGCATTTGTTCATTGTTATTCCCTCATTGTGTTAATGGGTGATATGAGATTTCGTTTGCTTTCTTCTTATTAGACTTGAACGTCAACTAGTAGTGAGAGTCACACAATTATAGAAGTTGAGGCTGAATTGCAAAATTATTATCAAGATGATGTTGATTCTTTATTGTCTAAATCATCAATGTCAAAGAAACGACGTGAAAAGCGCATATACGAGGCTTCAATGGCACTACTATCACTTTGCTTCACATGAATCAGTTATCTCAGCTTAGCATTCATTTTATCCATAGATTTCTTTTACTATATATAATTAATTAATTAACGTAACTAACTTTAGAAAATGTAAATGGGTATTTTTTCAAAATAAAGTAGGATGGAGAAACGTTTTGATGGGTTACAAATTTTAAAGTTCAAAATTATAATAAATTTAAAGTAGACAAAGGATGTAGATATAGCGCTTATTTATATGATAAAGAAAAATTTGGACTTTGGCTATTTATTTTTGTCACAAATTTAAATTTCGTTGGCATTGATAAAAAAAGGTTGGAAGTATGATTATTTAAAATATTTATATTTTCTCCCTTCCAACCAAATACATACATGAAAAAAGGATTTCTATTTCTTTTAATTTATTCCTATCCAAATAACTTAAGTAAATTTTCAAAATTTTCTTTTTATTTCCTTTCATATCATTTCCATTTCATACGATTTTTTTTTATCTCCTTCTATTTCATGCCAACCAAAGGCACCCATGAAAATGTGCTTTATGACAAGTAATTAACTTGGGCCAACTCTATTTTTGTAATGATTTAGTCCAAGTTTCACAATGATGAGTTAATTCATTTTTTTAAAAATGATTTATCGAAATTAAAATCTATAAGAGAAACTTCACTAATATACTGTATTTTATCTTGATAATATTAGATGCAACACTAATATTGCTAGTTTTTTAAATCTGCCATCCTTCATGAAATTCAGCCATCAAACTCCCTTTTCTCGGTACATGTGCATATCTAATGTTCACTTATCCATCTTAGCATTCAATAAAGTTGGCGGTCACAACCTAATTCATGTGTAAATTTACAGGATCGATTGAATAATATCCTGCATCTAATACTTACTAGTGTAAGATCAAGTGCATTAATATGAATGTATTTATAATCTTTTATTTAGATTAACCACTTTTAAAGAAACAACTAGACACATTAATTTGTACTTATATCGATTCATTATAAATGATATTAGAGCCGACCGAGACCATGTTGGATGATGATGGTCTATCTATATACATATTAAGCTGGTGAGACGTATAAGGGAATTTTGAAGATGAAATTTACTTAAGATGGTAGGAAAATAAGATTTCTTAAATATTTAGTTAGCCCCGTGTGTAATACCTACTAGACTAAGATCAAATATTACAACAGATGCATTTATAATTTCCAACTTGGGTCGGGTCATTAGTAGACCCATTATTTAGCACTTGGGTCAGACTTATAAAAAATTGATAGTCCTATATCATTCATCGAAAATGATTAACTCTTTTGTTAAAAACCTATTAGCACATTTTTATTAATATTCGTGATCTTAACTTGATAGATATTAGGTATAAGATTAATTTTGAGGGATCTTTTATTGAACCTACTTTTAGAAAATTTTGACTTCGAAATTCTATTTTTAAACACATAGGTCAAGCCTATGCCTTATCCAACCTACCATCTAATAATATCCTAGTGTTGGCTTTGATAGGATCTGTAATGGGATGACCCAAGTACAACTTAATTTGTTTAAATCATTTTTTAAAAAATAGTTAACCTAATTTAATATATAAAATTGCATCCTATACTAGATTTGGAACTCATTCTTAGGGAATTTTTTCAACTTCGTTGCTTGGATCATCAAATTATTTGTCTTCATCCAACCATGTCCATGAATAAGTTGTTGTCATTGATCATTTGCCTAGACCCATCCTAAGACCTTTAGATATTATATGATGCTAACCTGGCTGGTTTGGAGAGTTAAACAAGAATTTAGCTCCATGCATATTTCCATTAAAACAATTTTTTTTATTTTTTTGTAACTGCCCGGCCCGAACACGATAATCTTAAGTCATTCTTTCCAAAAAAATAACCTAAACTTCTACAAGCCGATCCCCCTCTCTCTTCATAATTCTTTTTCTTTGACCTTTAGGCTAGCCCACATGGGCGTAGCCGATGGCTCTGGACATGCGAGGGCGCACGTCCACTACACAAATAATCTGCAAACGCGCTGGAGCACGTCAGATGTGCGCTAGGACACACTAGCATGTGTAACTAAAACTTCAAGCGCTCGTTACTTTTGCTACTGTTATCCACATGGCACGATTCTTGATTCGTTGGATGCATGCACTTAAATCCAAATAGTACAACTTTCTTCTTATTTTCTCTCTTAATTTCCTCGTATAATCTTCGGTCTTTCACCTCGAACATGAACTCCTATACGCAAATCAAAGGTTAATATTTTAAAAATGGACCTAAATTCAACTTATTTGACGTGTTTCTTCTTGTTGATCTAATCATAAAAAATACCTAAAATTCCTTAACTAAATAATGAATCACTAAAGACTTAACAAAGTAAACAATAGAAACATGGCATAACGACTTTATTGTAATACATATTACTAGGCCAAGTCTATTCTAGTCCAGCCTATTATTTAATACAATCCCCATTCGGTGTTGATATTATCGGCGATAAATATTAGTGCAAACATAAGACCATGTTGGATTTAGGACCCAATTTATTTTCATGAGTTATAGAAAAGAATTTTAAGGTGCTGAATTCTTTATGGTGTGAAAAATATAAGATCCCCTTAAATAGTTAGTCCCACCACTAAATGTTAACTCTTTGGAAAAAAATAATTAAGCCCGTCAACTCGCACTTGGGTCTGACCATTAATTGGATAAAATTTTAACTTCGATGCTCTAGATGCACCAGTGAAGTTCATTTCAACATAAAAGCCCAAAAGTAGAATCAATTTTTTCACACTGAAGTGCATGCAAATATACAAACTTGTGGATTTATTTAATTCGAGCTACCACTTATATTCAACAAAAAAGGGGGATTGTGGGCCTTCCTCACCATCAATTCAATTCAGATTGGACTGTTTGCAGCATGGGAACTGATTATCGAAAAAAACCCTTTTCAGTCAGAATATTTTCCCTGAATGACGTAAACTTACTGTGTGCATTTCCACGTTTGCAGACTAGATGTATATTCATTACCTGACAAAAATGCCATGGAGCAATCCAACAATTTTGATCAACTTATAAATCATTCCACGACTCCCAGGAATCCAATGCTAGTCAAACGTTTTGATGACTTCACTTGAGACCAAGTAAGGTTGTCATAGTTATAAACATCGGCCGATTTTACTCACTATTTTCATTTTTTTACTATGGTTCAATTTATTAGCACCCAATTTTATCACTAATTGGGAGGAAATGACAAAAAGGTTTATGTTGAAATATTTACCACCTTTCCGAATAGTGTAGTTCAAAAATGATATTAGTTCTTTTGTTCAAATGAAAAATGAATCCTTTCATGATACATAGGAAAAATTTAAGGACTTACTTGAGATAATATCCTTATCATGGGATTCAACCATCGGTTCAGATCCAAACTTTTTACAATCAGTTGATGAGCCAAGCCATGCCAATAGTTGATATTGCAACAGGAGGTTCTATCGTGACAAAAACTTATGATGAAACTTATGAGCTAATGGATAAGTTAGCTTCCAATCACTATCAAATGATACATGATAGGACAATAAGATAAAGTGTGTCATAGTGATACAAATGGATGTTTTTAATGCCCTATCAGCACAGATGCCGGCATTTAGAAAACATATGCATAACCTTGAGAACAAGACTCAACCCAATATAACAATAGCACAAGCATCATGTTCTATGATTTTTGTGGAAATAATCATTTATGGGAGAAATGTCTATTGCAAAAAGATACAACCAACTTCATAAGCAATTACAACAGAAATTAGAATAACTTTTACTCCAAACACTTATAATTGAGGTTGGAGAAACCATCTAAATTTTGGATGGGGAGGATATCATGTTGGTGGTCAAAAATCTCAAGCTCAAGCCAAGCACCACCATGCTTTCAAGTCCAAGCACAAAATAGGATGCAACCACCTATTGAAACAAAGATTTTAATGGAAGAAATATTTATGTAGTTTATACAAACCAAACAAGCTTCCATCAAGAACTTGTAGAACCAGCTCGAAGAGTTAGCAAGTCCTTTGAATAATTGCCCACCTGGTAGGCTCCTGAGTGACACAAAAAAACCGAGAATGGAAGAGATTAAGGAATGTAAGGTAGTTGAATTAGGAAGTGGAAGGAAACTGTTTGACCCTTAGGAGAACCAAAAGCCAGATGCAACTAAGGAAAAATGAAGCCTAGGCATGGAAGAAGAAAATGAAAATGGATGGGTGGTGGTGTAGAAATTCAATTCCTCAACCTAAACCAACAAGATATGTTCTAAAGTTTTCTTATCCAGAGAGGCAACAAATGAGCAAGATGAACTAGAAATTCAAGGACTTTCTAAACATTTTCAAAATGTTAGCCATCAACATCCTATTTGCTATTTACTAACACATTAGAGCAAATGTCCAGCTATGAAAAGTTCATAAAATAATTTTTGTCCAAAATAAAAAGTGGCTGAAGGAGTTTGAAATAGTGACACTAAATGAAGAGTGTAGTGTTGCAAAGGAAGTTACCCCCAAAGTTAAAAGATCCAGGGTTATTCATCATTCCCTATGTAACGAGCCGACCCAAATTACAAATAATGGACTAAGTCATCTCTTCAAAGTAGTTAACTAAAGTTGGCTAGTTTAGGGATCTCACACCCTACTCCATTTCGTCAAATTTTTCATGCAATGCGCTTTGTGATATAGGTGCTAGTATAAATTTGATGTCAGTGTCCATTTACAAGAAATTGTGGTTAGGAGAGGTAAAACCTACAACTCTGAAATTACAGATAGTTGACAGATTCTATATTTTTCCAAGTGGAGAAATTGAGAATATTTTAATGAAAATGGATAAATTCAACTTCCCAATAGACTTTGTGATATTAAAAATGGAAGAAGGCAAAGATGTCCTAATCATTATGGGATGACCATTTCTCTCAAATGGAAGAACCATAATTAATGTGACCTCAAGAAAATTGATTATGAGGGTCAACAATGAACAACTAGTGTTCAATATCTTCATGGACATGGACCGGAATCAGCTTGAGAATGAAAGCTTTCGAATTAAATAAATAACAAAATAAAAATCAGGCCTGACCTAGGATCTCACATTGGAGGTTCTTATGAATGAAGGCTTGTAGCTTGCAAAACTCCTTGGCATTCAGTGTTGGTGATAGAAGGCTTGTTCGAGGCTTCTAGGGTTTTATGATGTAAGCTTCCTTGGTGTTGAGGAATGCTTGAGAAGGAGGGTTTGTCAGTGCAAAGTTCCTTGGCACTTGGTACTTGTGAAGGTCATGTTATTGCTTATAAATTGTACAATTTAGTTGCCATAGTTAAGCTATAAAGACCTACTTACCAAATGACTTGATAGGCTAAAAAAGAAGAGGAGTACTAATTGAGTACCTCTTAAAAAATTATTTTTGTTTCCTCTCTTCTCCTTCCTTTGTATTCTTAATGTTATCTGATTTCACTTACTTTAGCACATTTCATTTAACTCTTTTGCATTTGACTTGATCGGTTTAGAGAGTTAAAGTAAATCAAACACAAATCCCCTTAGTGAACTTTTATGGTTTTATCAATTTTGCAAAGCCACTTAGTGAACTTTCATGGTGGCTTTGTGATATTGACTTGTGTTGCCTCACAAACCACCTATTTATTTAGGTTCATTACTTTGATTATGGCTTTCCCTCTTTGCCTATTCACTTGTGCTTATTTTGATTATCTATTTGTGTTTATCCTTTCATTATGTTTAAATCATTTCCTCTATTCATTGTCTACTTACAATCTTTATAAGACCTTAAGCATTATGAAAATCTAACAATTTGTGATAAATATTTGTAGTTAGCTTTCATCCACATTAGGTTACCTTCAACTATCATTCTTTCCTGTCCAAGCACCAACATAGTGTGTACATATAGTTAGTTTAGCAAAGGTGACCACATCACTAAACCATGAGTTCATGGACATAGACTCATATGAGACTTAGAATTAAAGACTATTACTAATTGGTTCTATTAAATCTTATAATTTTGCTAATTACATGACTTAGTGATTTCATACTACCATGATACTACCATCCCTGCTTGAACATGACTTTTTTGTGAAAGCTTGGGAAGGATACATCATTAAAGTAACTTGTTGTGAGAACTTGAGCATCTAATATGTTAGTTCTGGAGCTCGTTTTAGTTTGTAGAACCAGAGCTTCCTCTTTTATAATATTCCCCTTTTCAGTGAATTTATTTTATTGTTCATAAAATTACTTAATTATTTTTTCGAAGCGGCTAATCACATCCTAGTGAAATATGAAACACCTAAGTAACAAGGTTATTACAATTCAAACAATTATCTTAATCAAATCACTCAAGCACTTTCTACAATAAGTATGTAATCTATTTTTTCAACATCTCATGTAGACTTACTAAAAATTAAAGCGATAATCCATCTTTGGTGTAGAAAGGGAGGTTGGTATCGGAGTATAAAGTTCCAAATAACTATATTAGTAATGATTCAAGTTGTACAAGTCCATTGTCTTTCTGGTGAAAAGGAAAACGTAGTAGAATTCATGTGTCTCTAATTTTTAATAATCTTTTCATGATACGCAATGGTGGTAACCACTCAGAGTCAAGATGATCAGAATGGTCAGCAAGGATAGCAAAATGATGACATACTGGCCTAGATGTTAGTCGTTCATTAGGGCATGCCACACTTCATTGTCGACACATATTGTTGTAAATGAGTTGTGATAATGTTATCATCGCTTGCCAAACTCCTCTCAAATCAAGTAGAACTTATGAAGGAGACTCCGACTATCGGCGTAGGCAAACACTAAGTCTCCCACGATCATAACTTGGCTAGGATACCACTGTTGGGCCCGTTGGGCCCCAAAAGGGACTTGCAATATGTATCACATGCCTCTCTTAATCAAATAGCTAGTTTAAAGAAATAAGGCTTTCCTATTACCTCATGCACTTCATAGGCCAGTTTCCTATTTCCTAGCATAGATGAAATCAGCCGGAATCGGCTGATTTAAATTGGATCGGGAGTGATCCGATTCGAAATGGGAGTCGAATCGGGTGAGAATCAATTTTTGGGTAAATGATATAAATACCCTTCTATGATATTAAATAAATTATTTATGCATGAGTAAAATTGATATTAAAATTTTTAAATGACCAAAATACCCTTTTCATCACCCTCCCTTCGCCGCGGTCACCCCTTCCCTCAGGCAGTGTGCCGCCGCACCTTCCTGCCGTCCCAGTGTGCCATCTGCCACTACCGCTTGCCTCCGCCCCTCCCTCTGCCATCGCCTCTCGCCTTCGCGCCTCCCTCCGTTGGTTTGCCGCCGCCCCTGTGCAGGGGACAGTCGGGGCCGACGGGTAGCGGGGCGGGGTGGGGCAGGAGGTGCAAGGGGAGGACGGGGCGGGGCTAGTGGGGGGAGGCAAGGCGAGGAGGGGCTAACGGGGTGAAGGAGCGGGGTACGTCAGGGGTGGGATTCTCGTAATTAATAGTTGACTTGATTCCTAATAGTAAAAAATAATAACTAATACCAAATAATTTAAAAAAATCCAAAAAATATGAAAAAATATTATAAAATATAATATATACAATAATATCAAATTTATATCAATACTTAAATTTTATATATTTATATTATGAGTTTTTAAATTATTATATATAACTGATTTATACCGATTTGGACCAATTCAACTAAACCGACTCTTGACCGATTTAGACCGATTCAGTGACTCCCTTGAAATTTAATTCCGATTTCGATTCTGATTTTTACAACTATAGTTCCTAGGCATGGAGTAAAAATCACTTGATACCAAGGTTGAGGCCAGAAGCTGTAACTACAGCTGATGATACTAATACTAATAAGTTTAATGTGGAGGGGGGTTCACTAAGAATAGGGCAATGGTATTCCTAGACGGAATTGATCCTATCAAGACTGAGATCTAAATAGATTCCATGCAAACGGTATTTTGTGTGATGCTTGTGCCACGTTATCACAACACAAGGTTGGCGACATGCACGCTACAAGATGAGACTTTAGAATGATGCAAGACAATGATAAAATTGGAATTCCATGGGAGGGATGACAGCAACATCTCTTGGGCAGAATTGTGGTGGTGTTCATCCAGTAAAACTTTTTTTGGAACTGGTGATTTAGATGAAAGTCCTGGATATCTACAACTTGACTTGGGGCATCATGCCGGTTTGGGAGTATACACAAAAGTTCTTTTATTTGGAACAGTTTGCCTTGGGAAAATGCACTACTAAGATGACATTAACAAATAAATTTCTTTGGGGTGCTCAAGTTTAAACTGAGAAATCAGATTGATAACCTCTGATTGACCAAATTTATCTACTAGTAAATGGGGCCACTACCGGCGAGATGGTCCTAAAACAAGGAACGTTACACAAGGCAAACAGCATATCATCTCAACAGATCAGAATCACCAAACTCCTGTTTCAAAATTCAATGGCTAGCAACAACATCAACAATTGGGTGGTTAGAACAAAGAGAGGGAAAATGTTTAGTAGATCGAATGCAAGAATGGCAACAAGTTCCATATAGGAAAATGTTGAGAGCTGCCTCGTTGTTTTAACTGTAGACGAATAGGACACCTTTACATGATTGTTCGATCCTAGTTAAGATCAATGTCCAAGAACAGTCGCAGGCACCAGGCCAAGGGCTTTGCACTGACTTATGTAGATGAGGGCTAAGGCTAAAATGTTTATTGCCCAAGTAAATGAAGATGTCAAGGACGATAAGTGATTGATGGTACATTTTATCTTAAGCGTAATGAAGTTCATTTCATTGATGATACCAAATTGCATATTTTATTTGACATTTGTTGCACGTACTCGTTTAGCTCATTGAAAGTTGTCAAAAGACTATTGTGCATAACATTATTGAACATTCCATATATAGTAACAGGTGCTATGGGGGAACCTGAGTTAGCAACCTAGAAAGATAGACTTCTCGTTCTTGATATTCAAGGGGGTATCTTTGAATGAGAGTTTCTTATATTCAAAATAAAAGTATATGATGTAATAATAGGAATGGACCAGATTGTGAGTTCATGGGAGTTCTGGGTAGAAAAGAACAACGTATAGTATTTTAACGACTCAGTATAATCCTACTTCATGTATTGTATCATGTCATCAACATATAAGAGTGACTGGACAAGGATGTCAAGCCTTTGTCGCTTGTCTAGTCAAATCCAAGTCATAAAAGAAAGACATCCTCCATTCCTGTCGTGGAGTTTCGGAATGTTTTTCCCAGAGAATTGTAGGGACCATGTTTGTACAACTTCCCGTGTGGTTATATGCTTTCTTACCTTCGTTGTAGAACGAGAGATTCCAAAATAAAGGTCATCATCTCAATCTATGCCTGTCATTCCTAATTCCCAGATTGTTGTGCTAACTTCATAAAATCAGTTAATGAGCCTAGACACCTTTTTTCTCCCGAAATTAAATAGATATGTTCATGCGAACGTTAAGTTTAATCCTCTGTAACTATAGACTATTTAGACTTCTATGTATATAAGTAACTCATGATTTTGCATGTTGAAAAACTTATATGTTTATGTGAAACACATATGATTATGTGTATGATTGGCCTATTTGTGACCTGATATATGTACAGAGGTGTTCTCTAATTATGTATGAACATGTTAGAGGAGTTGTCATGCATTTCATCACAATAAGGATTTGAGTAGTGTCATTTCGTGTTAGGACCTGTGAAGTAGAGCTTACCAAATTATGATGAAGAGCTCCACTCACAGGTCTTTTAGGATTTTTTCTGCTTGGCTCTCGTAATTATTTTATAATTGAGGATAAGATTAGTGGCATTTTATTAGATTTCACTAAGCTCGGGCAATCTAGTTAATTTTTTTTCATAGTTTAATAAAACATCAAGGATGGGCTCCCCTTATTTATTTTCCAAAACCATGAGATATAGTCAAAGTTGCTTTCTTGCTGTTTGTATATTCTCTGCCCATGCCTTAATATATATATATATATTAATGTATACATATATATATTCCCTAGACCGGAATTCCCCCTACCCTAAGTGGTGATTCTGTGAGCAAGAGAGGTTCAATTTTTAATTGACCTCACTCCTTGTATAGCACCAATCTCTCTAGTTCCAAATAGATTGGCCCCAATTGGGTTGAAAGAACTAAAGACACAATTAGAGGAAGTGCTTGCAATGGGATTTATTCAACCATGCACTTCTTTTGAGGGTGCTCTGGTCTTCTTTGTGGGAGGAATGAACTCTGAAGCTCTGTATTGATTAGTGATGGATTAATCAAGTGGCAATTAAGCATCAATGTCCGTGACTAAGGTTTGACAAATTTTTTGATCAGCCAAAATAAACCTAAGTTTTCTCCATGATCTATCTAAGGTCGAGATACCATCAACTGCTAGCTAAGAACTTTGATATCACAAAGACAATAGTATTTCACCTATAACCACTATGAACTTTTTTTAGATGCCTTTTGGTTTTATGTATGCACCAGCAGTATTTATGTCCTTAATGGATGAAGCCTACTGTCATGGGGCTTCCCTTAGGGTAGAATTTTTCGCCCTAAAAGACACCACGTGCGGCTATTTCCCTCCTGGAAATATCAGCCACCCTCAAGTACGCAACGAAAACAGTCACTGCGATCCTGAAAACAGCAACACCAACATATCACCACCGAACTGCCGGTCGCACCCGAACTGCCTAGTGTGCCCAACAGGATATCGGTTACCGGTAAACAGCAATTTAGCACAATCAGCGCACGCACTCGCGATACCGATAAATCACACGAGTACCGCTACACCAAGCAATTACCCAGCACACCCGACACCACCGATACCGCTACCTGACGCACGGTATATCGAGTTCTCGGAATCCCACCGAACTCGACCAAGTAACCAAACCCGATGTCGACTCTGGCCAATTACGGAACCTCGATTCCAACCTTTATTCCAATCAACGAACAAAGGAATACACAAGAAATCACACCCCTGACTACTTGCACGTTGTGGACATGCAAACCCCACAA
>JAVDBV010084918.1:0-31045 GCA_032619315.1 Piper longum | reverse complement strand
CGACCCATCCCCCCACCGACCCTGCCTCCCTTTGCCGGCAACGCCCCGTCCCCCCCTCCCCCGGCAACTCTGCCCTGCCCCGCTAGAGAGAACGGGCAAAGGCGGCGGAGGGAGGATAAGGGGGGCATTTTGTTCATTGTCAAGTTTTAATTCTTATTTTACCCATACATAAATAATTTATTTAATATAAAACCAAAGGTATTTTAGTATATTAGGGGTATTTTAGTCATTATCAACTTTTAATCCCCATTTTACCCATGCATATATAATTTATTAATATAAAACCAAAGATATTTTTGTATTTTACCATAAAAAACCGATTCAGCCCGATTTACCCCTATTCCGATTTAAATTGGTCGGAATCAGGGTAAATCGCCCGATTCTGATCCCAATTTGGGGCCGACTATTAAGTGTTTAAAATATATAATATTTACTTGTGTTTTTAATGTGATTTTGTACTTCCTGAGTATAAATATTATTAATAAAGTGGTATTTTACTTTATTTTCTTAGTTAATTAATATACATAAATTTGGTGTTTTTAATGCAGAAAAGATGACACAAATTAAGCACGTGGTCATGGCATTTGGCCCCACTCAATGGCTACAAATTTTGGTGTTGACAAAGCTAGAAGAATATGGATATACGTGGCTACATTTGAGTTTGTCGAGGAAGTGTAAACTTGAAGAGACATTATAATTAATTTGGATACGTCAATTTGTGAACACCCTCTTCAAATTCTTGTATCTCCTCTTCTATATAAAGGGGTGACCAGTTAATATCAGATCATATCTTATCTCATCTGTTAGCTTAGGAATTTAGTAATAGAAGTAGTTTTAGTTTTTTGTAATTTTTTTCTTTTCATAATAAAGACTAGTTTCTTTTTTATATTGTTTTCTATTTTCAATATGAAGTAATTCTCTTTTGTTCTAGAGAAGAATGAAACTTAACATGATTTAATTGAATTCATTTCAAGCTCTTACTCTTTTTTTCGATCGGAATGTTTGAGTTATCATGTTCTTAATAGTAAGAATAGATTGATCGCCTATTTCTTAGATCATGAGGTTTAATTAGATTTTGGGAGAAATTAATTAGATTAGTCATTGATAATTCATCATACGACGAGTCTTGTGACTTTTTAGTCGTTATGGTCGGGAGATACATAACACCGTATGCGATTGTAAGGCAATTCTTAATGCATTATTTTGTTGATTAATCAATCATTACCGGGAGGTAGAAATTGAGGCAAAATAATAGAAGCATGAAGGAGCGGGAGCCACCATGTCATATAATTATCCTAGATCGACGTTCTTGAGGGAATAAAAGATAAGAGTAAGATGTGATGAAGATTAAATTCAGGTTAAGGGAAATTCGACTCTAAAACGAGTTTTATCCTTATACTTTTTCTTTTACTTAAAGTTATTACTTAAATTTAGTTAGGTCACTTATTTTTGTTTTATTCATAATTTATTTTACTTTAATTAATTTAAGAAAATTCATCTCTCTGTGGGAACGATACTTGAACTCAACATTATATTACTTGCTTCGACTGTGTACACTTGCACATCATTAAAATAATTCAAACAATGCACAGGTGAGTTGAGACCCAAGATTTAGAGTAATTGATGTATACAATAGATTAGAATTTTGGGTGAATGCAAATATCTTATATATGTATATATGTTTGTATATGTCGTTTTGATAGGGTGGTCTCTAATTGCGCTTTTAGGGGAGACTCAGTCCATTTTATTTTAGAATTTTTATTGATTTTATTATCATTGTTATTGGTGTATGAATTGAATTTCATGTCATCCATATAGTAGCATGTCAGGGTCTGTGCATCCATTCATGCATAGCGAGTCATATCTTCATCTTAAGTCGTCAAGATTAGATCCATTCGAGTTAGATTCGGGCTAGCCGATCCAACTGGGGCCTGTGACATTCCGGTTCAGTTCACAAGCATGAACCGGATTTGGGGTGTTACATAGGCACTCCTGATGACCTCAAACCTGGAAGTGGCTCCAATGTGTGCTAGCATATAATACAATATTGATCCACAATATTTAAGCGGGTTGTAAGTGAATTTCCAATGCAAAATGTCCTTTATAATGTTACACAATTTTAATGAAATATTATAATTCTTGTTCTGCCTCAAAATTTAATCTTTTATCAAATTCTACACCATTTCATCAGTTCCAAATTAGCTCCATGTTGCCTCAAACTTTACCTATACATCAGTATGAAACATTGTGCTTATTCACTCTAGAAGTAGGCCATAATTCACAAGTCCTCGATTAATTCATCTTTAGCTCAAAAACATAAAAGAATTTGTAAAAATACCTAAAATACACAGGAAACAAGTTAAGTTATGCATACAAACTTGGGTCAAATTATATGAATTTCTAATACTAATCGCATACCACTTTACTGCCTGGTCAAAGAAATTTAGTTACTTTGCCCAATCTCTCCAATTCACTTGGGACTCTTCAATGACGACAGAGAATTGGTTAAACCCTACCGCCAAGACACCCTCTATCCCTATTTGTAGGTGTTACTGACCATGCAGACACTAAGCTTCTGCCAAGATGACTCAAAAGGAAGGTACTGCTCGGCACATGGAGGAGTTGGTTAGCTTCTTTAATTTAGGACACTTTAGTGTTCATAGAAGACTTTTGCATGCTCTGTGCCAAGTCGTTGGAATGTAAGTCCCGCCTCAGATACTTACCAGAACAAACATCTATTATATTATTGAAACGTATTTATAATTTTAATTTTGGTTAACCATTTTTAAAGAAATAAATTATCCTATTAATTTTGTACCGAGGTTGCCTTACTAATTTGAAAAAAATGATCACAAGTTCAAATTAATAAATGGTATAACAATGAAAGGTATGGAGTCTACCGACTCGAAAACGCTTTTAGATGGCTGTCTAATCATTGTCAAGATAATAATCCCAACAACTTTCATCTACTCATCTTAGTACACTGAGGTGTCACAATATTCCTATTCTAGCAAGGGTTGTAAATGAACCAAGTCAAGTTGAGCATCATACTATTCATGTCCACTTTTTGTTTTCAAACTAACTTGCTCGAGCTTACTTGGATATAAGGTTACTTTTACAAGCCGAGCTTGGGTGACATAAAAATTTATTACGAGTTTTCAAGATTGGTTCATGTAAAACCTTGAAAATAACTCGGTTATTTTATCTCGAAACGAATCTTAAATATTATTAAATTAATACAATTTAATAATATTTATAGATTCTTTTTAATAAGTTTTATGTATTATATTTTCATATTTCAAGTATGTATGTATTTATGACTTATGACCTTTTATTTTAGTTTTCACACCTATATAAGCATATCTTTCTTAACTCAGAAGGGAATAGAGAAACTTGTGTGAAACAACTACCTTGGTTGAGTTTTTTAGCATGGTCATTAGTTCTTAAGTTTGTCAGAATTTGTCATTGAAATTGATAGTATGTCGACATACTTTAACGTAACTATACTTTGAAATGCATATTCTTTTATATTAAGTTAGTAGATTTCAAATTTAATTGAGTGATTATGAGTTACCATGTTGGTCTATTCACCAACACTTATATGTATATGTTATATGTGCTTCTCTGTATTACTAGATTTTTAGTTTGATTTACTGATCATGGATTGCCATGTTGGCCCATACACCAACGCTTAATAGGTATGCGTATGTGTGTCATTTTTATATGATCTTACTGTATGGGTATGTTACTATCGACTAGATTCTGATAGATGTATATCAACTAGATTCCGGTACATGTATATGTTTATATCACATTGTATGCTCCTTTGACTTGTTTGGGCTACACTTGGTGCCATTGTGCGCTACACTTGGTGCCATTGTGCATACTATGTATGTATTATACGGGCATATTACCGTCGATTAGATTTCGATATATGTATATGTTTATGATAAGTTGTATGCTTTGTTAACTTGTATAGGATGCATGTGGTGTCATTGTGCACAATATACGTATGTATGATACAAACATGCTACCATCTACACGTGATGTTATTGTGCACAGTATATATGTATGATTATGTATGTATGCATGATTTTCATTGGTCGTTAAGTGGTTCTGGCCTATGCTTTTAACATTTGCTTCCATGAAGTTTCTACGATAGTAGTAAAATTATTAATTTTATGAATTTTTAACATCGCATTTTAGTCTGCCACTACACCGAAAATTTAGGTTGTCACAATTCATATATTTTATCAATAAAATTCAAACCGAGCCTAGCTCTTTGACAGCTCTACCAAATTCATATTTTCCTCTTATCTTGAATATTTTCAATCCATGAGAAAATAAAGGGGAAAGAAAGCTACATTCAAAAAAGGCTCAAGGATCGTTAGACAAACATCATTGAACAAATAGTGTGCAAGAAAAACTAAGGAACAAACACAAGGCATAAAAATTAGAAGTAGCTAGGGAAGAGCAATTAAATATGCAAGAAGTTATATAGAAAACAATGGCATTTATCAAGTATTGAATCACATGGAATAAGATTTATGTTGCAAGGTGATAAACTAAGACCATTTAAACCAGAGATGAAAAGATACAAACTACTACATCATATCAGCAAAATACCATATAGATTGACTTGGCTACTACATCATATACTTACCATTAATTTCAATTTATATAAAAAGATGATTTGGCCATACTAAGCCAGCCCCTATTAATATCACATAGTTTTGTACCAAACCATTGGACATTACTAAGTTCTTTTAATTTCACATCTCACCAAAAAGATATCGGAAATATAGATTCTTAACTTAAATTTATGTGATTACAAACAACAAATTTAGATTATCGGATGCCTTCATTATACCTAACTTTAAGATAGTGATGTATAAACTCAATATAATCAAATAAAACAAAAAAATATACTATAAAATAAACTTACGTTTAAAAAAAAATACAATTGGTGTCTTGCGTGAAAAGAGAGTAGAGATGGAAGTAGGGTTCTTCAAAGCTCAATTAAACTCGGCTAGTTCGGTACTCAACTCAAAAAAGTTCGATCCAAAGCTTAACACAATATTAAATGAGCCACGCTTGGGCTTCTACCTACTCAAGTCAGATTGACTCGAAACTTGATACTTTATATAAAGATTTAAGATTTTTTATCATATTTATTTTAATTTTTTTATACAAATATAATCAAATATAAAATATCATTATATGACAACAAATTTAAATAAAATTATGCAGGATTAAATTATCTTTTATGCATAATTATGACAAAGTTGAGATATTTTAATTATAAATTAAATTTTAATATAAATTATATGAAAAAAGGGCATCAATAAATATGAATCAAGTTAAGTCAAACTCGAACCAATTCGAGTACTTAGTTGCTCGACTCAAACTTGAAACAAGACTAGTTTGAGCCGAGCGAAACTCGATTTGACTCTTCTATTGAGCCCTAGATGGAAGATTAGATGTGAGTTGAGATATGGAACATTATATAGATGCAAGGGATGTAGGTGTCAAGATTGCTTAGTGAAGCTAGTGTGAATATACACATAAAAGAATCCAACTATCAAGATAACATGCCAATTAGTTTGAAAATTGGGTGAAATTAACTTTATTATCCTTGTAATCAACTCTTATTAATAAAAAAGGAAGCAAAAGTCGTGCTTCTCTAAGTAATAGATTCAATTAATCAAAATACAACAAAATAAAATAATATATAAAATTATAATTAAATTATTATATTTTATTTCTTCATTTAACTAAAGTCTATCTTTAAAATTAGAGTTTGAGTCTATCATCTCCTAAGAATATATCTATCTACATCTATATATAAATATATAACATCCAAGACTCTTGATCCGGTTTTGCCACATGTCCTCTAAATACTTTACAATATTAATCTCTAATTCCTATTCACAAAAGTAGTTTCTTATCAAAGTCTTTTAATTAGGATTTGTCATGCGTCCCTTATTATTTCTTATCTATTAAAGCAAATTTAATTATAATTTTACCCTATTATATTATAAATAGATGTTGAAAATCTAAATCATTTAAAATCAAACCATATTTTAGGTTTAGGTATTCTTAAACAAATAGATTTCTTGAATTAACAAATTCATGAGTATCAACTAATTAATAAATAATAATATATCAAATTTTTAAAAAATAAATATAATAGATAAAACTATAAAAAATAAATATCAATTATATAAATTAAATATTAAAAATAAATATTATAGAAAAATTAATTAAAGTCTATTATTAAATTAATTTAAATCTATGTAAAAATTTAAATCACTTGAAAATAATTAAATATAAGAATAATAGATAACCAAAAATTATATAATGTATATTACCCGAGTGTGCGACTAATTTTTGTATAAATCTGGTTATAGAATAATTTTTTCAAAGACTGGGTTTGGTACTTTTAGTAATCCATTGAATAGCAAGGGAGAGCCCATACGTGAATTTGGAAAAGAGGGAGAGAGAGTGTGTGTGTGTGTGTATGTGAGCAAGAGTGTGTGTGAATGCTCGTATAAGCTTTTAAATTAAGATATCGGATATTTACAAGGTTTTTTAGCAATGACTAGCTACAAGTAACATATCAGGATAAGTTTTATTAGGATCAAATTTAATGGGTTTCATTATTCATAATTTACATAGATAAGTAGAAAAATAAATAATAAGAGTACTTATAAATTTTTAACTCAATTTATGTTTCTAATCCTTTCATCTTAATTATTAAAATAATTATAATAAATAAATAAATTTCAAAATACTTCTTGACGGGCATCTATATTAATGAAAGGGGAACTCAATACTAACCTTTGATTTAAAGTAAGAAATTTGATCAATCAAAATATAATAAAATTAATAAAAATACGTCTCACTATGAATGGTTATGATTTTCAACTCGGCAACCTCAATTTCTAACTTCTTATAAAAATTAATCATAAAAATATTTCTTATTATGGAGGTCAAAATTTCAAACCCAACTGACCTTAATTTCTAACGTCCTACTTACAATATTTAGTCAAGTTGCCTTTAAAAAATTACAATAAAAAATTAAATTATTATAGTTTATTTTCTCCTTCAAATAGGATTTATACTTAAAGTTAATTATAATATATGTCTAAGATACGAAATTAGGAAAGATATCGCACCATACGTGACTTATATATAATAAAGTTTAATTTTATATATAAACTTTCATTGAATATTCAAATAGATTTTAATAATTTAAAGTTTAATTTTATACATAAATTTTAATTAAATAATGAGTTAGACTTTAATAATTTAATATCTTAAATATAGATGGTGATAGAATTTAAAAATATATTATATTTGAATGAAAAGATAATATTATATATATTTAAAATTATTACATTTTTTAAGACAATTAGACATATTCTTATTAATAAGGAGTTAAAAAATAAGATAAGTGACCTCTCATCATGAAAGCTATTTTTATTATTTATTTTCAAAAAAATTGAGATTAATAAGATTCGTGCTCGTGGCCTTCTCTAAAAGATATTTTTAATCTATTTTTTAAATTATTTTTATATTTTAATTTGATAATTTTTAAATATTTTGATTCGCGGATTCTCATGCTCTTAATCTCATACTAGTATTAAGTTTCTATTTTAATAATATAGAATAAATTTTATAGTCTATTTTATTATTCAACAAATTTAATTTAAAATTTAAAATTATCCTTTTTATTAATGAAGAGTAGATTATTATAGAATTATCTGTGGTAACCTCAAGAACCGGCATAATATATTTTAAAAATCTAAAAGTTAAAAAATAGAAGTTTAAATTGGATATGTAGGTGTAGAAGGCGCATGTAACTCACCTTAATTTTTTTGAATAAGAATATCCCCGCCATGGCTATCAAGCTTTCTCCTTTTAAGTTAAGTGGGTTCTCTACCTTCCACTGATCAGACATGGCGATCTCCCAGCTCCGCCTCTTGCTGCTGCTGCTTTCTTCCTCTTTGATGGGAGTCCTCTCCCTCCGATTCGACCTCCAATCCGGCCACACCAAGTGCATAAGCGAGGACATCAAGCTCGACGCCATGTCCGTCGGCAAGTACGGCGTCGTCATCCCCGACGGCCACCACTCCGACTCCTACAAGATTACTGCCAAGGTATTGAAAATAACTGGCTGAATTGTGTTACTGGGTTTTGATCAACTGTGCTGGTTGCCAATTTCATTTTTAGTGTTTGTATTTTTTTTTTCTTTTTTTGTTGATTGCGGTAAGATTGGCAAATGCTGGTGTAAAATTCAACCTTTCTTGTTAGATGGCTAATGGTTGTTTAGTAATGGATAGATCTTTTATGCCAGTTTCTTTGTGGAATCTTGTTCAATGCCAGAACTTTTAGCTCTAGAATAGTTACTTTGCCATGGTGTTGATAAATTGGTGGCTTTGGTTGTCGGATTTTTTATTATTGGGTTTGGTTGGGCTATGATTTCTTGTTGGTTGCAGTAAAATTGACAATGTTGGTGGAAATTTTAACCTTCAGTTGATGGGTTTTTCTTTCACATTGTTTCTTTATTGAAACTCTCTGATTCTTGTGTATTTCCAATCCCAAGCCGGATAAAGGAGGAGGGTTGACGTCATGAAGGGCATCCGGCCATTAAAGAATATGAAGAAAATTGTTTCTTTATTGAATCTTGTTCAATGACCAAACTTCTAGCTCTACCATATTTACTCTGCCAAGGTATTGAAAAAATGGTTGATTTTGGTGTCTGATTTTAAATTCTTGGGTGTGGTTGGGTTACAATCTCTTGTTGGTTGTAGTAAAATTGACAATGTTGGTGGAAAATTCAACCTTCAGTTGATGGATTTTTCTTTTTGTATTTGTTTCTTTGTGGAATCTTGTTCATTGACCAAACTTCTAGATCTAGAATTGTTACTAGCTGGACTCTTGCCACAAAATAATTTCTTGATGTCGCTTATGCAGTCTATTTATATATGTTTGTAGGTTCGTTAGTGAAAAGAGAAACATTCTTAGTTGGTTTAGTCCATGATTATTTGATCATTTGATTACTTTCTTGGTGATCTCATAATTATACGTTAATCGTTGATAGTTGTAGTTTTACTGCAACTAAATACTAGAACCATATTTTTTGTTAGTTTCTTCATGAGATTTCTGGCATGGGATGAAGGCTTGATATGCATTGATTATAATTGGAAAAAAAGGACGTAGGTGTGTTTTTATGGCCTTCGAGTCTTCACTTTCCATTTCCCGTGTTTTTTTAAAAATTTGGCTATAATTGATTACTAGTTCTTCTGTATTTTGCCTGTCCCAAGCCCAGACGGAGGAGGAGGATTAGCCTCATGAAAGGCATTTGGCCATCAAAATTTTATAATTTGTAATCACATGAATCCTGGTTTAGGATCAATGTCCCAGCACTTATATTTGTCAAAATTGATATTTATTGCCACCCATGATCTCTGCAAGTTATCATATGCTTGTTCTTTTATTTTTTTTATTTTTAAAAAGATATTAATTATTCTTTAGTTTTCATTTTTTTGTTTCCATATTTGAATATCCTCGATCTCATACTAATTTTTGTTCCATTATATTGTAGGTCACTTCTCCTTATGGGAACAATATTCATAATGCTGAAAATACTGAATCCGGTAATTTTGCATTTGCATCCACTGAAGCTGGAGACTATATCACGTGCTTTTATGCACATGATCAGAAACCACCTATCACTTTGACTATTGAATTTGATTGGAAAAGTGAAGTCGCTGCAAAAGACTGGTCAAATATTGCTAAAAAAGGGTCAATTGATGTAAGTACCTATGGAAGCTCACTTATATGCGCCAATTGTTTGAGGATTTTGTATCATGCTCTGTTGATCTTTTTGGCTTTTATCAAAGAAGTGTTTCTTTCTCTTCATAGCTATCTTTGCTCTGTATCATACTCTGACTCAGTCATTTCATCGTATTGTAAGATAACTAAATGGTTAATATTTATTTCTCATCCATTCTGTTATCCCCTTTTTGCTCATTTTCATCCATTTTAAAAACAGTTTTTGTAGGTTTTTCATAATCATTTATGACAATTTCCAATTTCTCTTATCACTTACATGTAACAACTTAACTTTCTTAGCTCTGTGATCATATATGTCATTATTGCTTATCTTAGTAGTTACATTATGATGAGATTCTAATGTTAAAATTGGTAATTTTTACTGTTGTAAGTCGTCCTGTGGAATATTTAGATGCAAAAAATACTAAAGGTTTGCTATTATGATGCACTCTTAAGAGAAAATGGTTTCAATTGATACCTTCTCTAGGTTTCTTTTCAACCTCCAATCAAGAAGAAATAGAGAAAAGATAACCATAAATAAACTGTAACTAAAATAAATTTTCTTTGCTGAAAATTTTGATTATCCAATATTGTCTACAATGCTAGATATTTATAAGAAAACTTCCTACTTCAGCTAAGAAAACAAATAACTAATCAAGGCCTCTAAGAACTATGCCTAATTGATAACTTCTACTCAATTAGGAAATAATGAATAAGGAGAGATCTAATTAATATAAGAATCCAACTAAGACTCAACTAATAATGTTTATACTAGGAAAGAACTAAATTGGGAAAGAGATAATTGTTCCTGTAACACCCCCCAAAAAGTTAATTTAGTCCCACATCTAATACCTATTGGGGTAAGATCCAATATATAAGTGAAGATGTACTTAGGATCTTCATTTTAGTTAATTACTTTTAAATAGATGACTAAGTCCGTCAGCTTGCGTTAATTGGGTTGGGTCTTTACAGGTGTAATCAGAGTGAACCTGGGACCATGTTGGAAGGATGGTGGTATGTCAGAAGAAGGAATTGCGAGGATGGAATTTCCTTAAAGTGGGTGGAATGTAACATCTCCGAAAAAATTAAGTTAATCCCATATCTAATGCCTATTGGGGTAAGATCCAATATATTAGTGAGGATGCGCTTAGGGTCTTCAACTTAGTTAGTCATTTTTGAAGAGATGACTAAACCCACCAATTTGCACTAATTAGGTGAGGCCAACGTTGTTTGTCTTCTTCTTTATCTCATTGAATTTGAATGCCTTTTACTGTTTGATTTTGTGAAGGAATTCTTCTTCTCTGGTCTAGCCATGAGGAGTAGTAGGGCTGACATCATCATATTACTTAGCAAAAATAATTTTAGCAGAAGAATGAAGCTATAAAGGAAAAGCTAGCTTCTAGGGGATGGAGTATAAAGATAAAAAAATTAATTATCATCTTAATGCAATGAAATAAAATGTGTATAGTAGCCCATCTTTGTAGGCATTACCCAAAGAAATATTCTTATTGTGTACTATTTAGCCTAAAAATAGAAAAAAATTCCAATAAACCTTCAGTCCTTAATAAAAGAAAGTAAAAACTGAGTCTATAGGGGTTTTCATCGTTAAATATAGGAAGCATATTTGTTTATCATTTTGTTGAACTTCCTCTTTGAATTTAATACAAATACACAATTCACGAAGCGGTTGTCCTCAATAACATCCACCAAAATATGAGCTGTGGTGCACATCCATTGGTTACAAACCACAACGAGGTTATCCTCCATTACATTTACCAAAATATTAACCATGGAGCATATCAAGTGATGGCAAACCACGACAAGGTTGTCCTCCATTACATCCACTATAAAATGAGGTATGGAGCATATCCATTTGTTACAGACTAATTGCCTAATGGGATATCAATCTGATCATTCATGGTCATGCTGCTAGAATTGCGAAGTTATGCACTCTATCTTGGTGATGTTAATCTTGAATCCTTACTTTATCTACCAACACTAGATTATTGAGAATAGAACATAAATGTAAATATTGTATCAGGTGATAGTTGATAATGAGAGTTGGGTATCACTATTATATTAGTAGGATGAACTATGTGAAATGAGATGTAATAGTCATTCATCGTATGTGACTATAAATAAGAAATTTTTTACTCATTTTTGTTTAATGAAAAGCATTTCTTAATATGGTATCGGAGCGGGCACTTCGAAGATCTAGGAGCGAACTTGTTCTTGACTCTGATTTTTCCACTGCAAATTTGATCTTCTTCAACTCGCTATTTCTCTCTCCTCAACTATGTTCTTCTTTCAATTTTCTAGCCTCAATCTCTGATCTAAAAACTATTTTTCTCAAGGCAGTTTTGATTCGCTTTTGTTCCTCTTTTGAACAAACCTGATTTTGAGGAATATGGTGAAATTTGCGCTTCTTCGACTATGGCAACTCAGATAGAAATCGATAATGAGCTGCTTTGCAACTTCATCAACAATGGTGCAAACATTAATTTACCTTCTTCGCGCTTTGGGTTTCATGGTGTAGGAATAGAAAATCTATCAGGGCAGGTACCATCTTCTCCTGGTACTCAAGAAATTGGATCAAATAAGTCGTTCCAATCAAATATTGCTGCTTAGTATATGTTGAAATTGAAATATCCTCATCCTACAAATCTGAATGTATCCAATTTTGTGACAATTACACTTACATCAAAGAATTACTTGTTATAGCAAAGCCAAATGCTTGGCATGATTGAGACGAATGGCTTTTCTGGTTTTATTGATGGAACATTACCAATTCCACCCAAAATTTTGGTGCAAGCAACTGCTGATGGATTACAAGTTGAAATTCGTAATGTAGAATATCTTGCATGGAAAATATCAGATCGGTTGCTTAAGAGTTGGATAACCAGTACTGTCTGAAAATGTTTTGTCTTTTATGGTTGGTCAAGACACTTCTGCGGATTTTTTTTTTTAACCACGAGAAAAAAAAAAGACACTTCTGCGGATATTTGGGAAACTCTGAAATCGAGGTTTGCAAAATACTCTTGGTGAAAGGGAGTTTATCTTGATTTAACAGATTCAATTGCTTAGACATGATAATTGTGATAGTCTAGATGACTATCTATGCCAATTCAAGAATTTATGTGATGAACTAAGAGCAATGGTAGAAATTTATCTGAAGAGAGAAAAGCTTTCTGGCTACTTAATGGGTTAGGTCCAGACTACTCCATGTTTACAACAATGATGCTTAGGCCACCAATGCCAGAATATTCAAAATTGCTTTCTTTACTTCATAGTTTTGAGACCAGAATTCTTAGCAAAACTATGAGCTCACAAGGATATCTGCAAGCTGCTTTTGCTGCAAAGAAACAGGACAAGTTTAAAAGGGAAGATCAGAAGAAACGGCAATTCTTTACTTCTTAGAAAAGATGGTTTCTACCTACTGTTTCTACTCAAACACAGTTTAAGGAAAGTATTTTCTGACAAGTCTTATCTACTTACATCTGGAGACAAAGGTAGGCAGGTGATTTCAAGAGATGAGAATCGACCAAAAGATACTTGTCAAATTTGTCTTCGAATTGGACATACTGCAAACAGGTGTTGATTCAGGTTTAACAAAGTTTGTGACTCCAACAATCTCACATGGGGCCTCTTCATCCAATACTGCTTAGCTGAAAGAAAAGCAACCAGCTGCGGAGAACATTCAACAAGCTATGTCAGCATTGCAAATCACATCAGAGGTGGACATCAGTGATTGGCTTCCAGATTCTGGAGCATCTTCCCATATGACTGATAACAAATCTCTCCTATCTGATCTTAAGATTTACACTGGTCAAGATATAGTGATGATTGGTAATGGACAATACTTAACTGTAACACATATTGGGAATGCTTATGTCTCTACTAAGACTGGTTGTTTATGCTTGAGAAATGTGCTTTATGCATCTCAATTGAAACGAAACTTGTTATCAATTAGTCAGTTCACAACTGACAATGACTGTGTTTTCAATTTGCTAAGAATGAATTTTTAATTACTAACAGAGAACATGGAAGATTCCTAGCAGAAGGAAAGAGAGCAGAGAGTCTCTACCCATTGGCTCTAAGCTCTAATTTTGAATAGACAGACTTAAGTTTCAGCTCATACTTGGCACTACAGACTTGAGCATTGCTCATCAAAAACATTTGATATATTACTCAGAGATGGACTTATCAAAATGAACAAGCCTCTGTCTGATTTACCAAGTATTTGTCATAGCTGTCAGCTGGGAAAATCCAAGAGATTACCTTTTGTATCTTCTGAAAATAGATCATCAACTGCATGTACTAAGATTGTGTGCGACCTTTGGGGTCCTGCACCTACTTCATCAAAAGAAACTATAAGAGCTATGCTTCCCTTGTTGATGACACGTTACTTGGATTTATCCTCTCAATAAAAAGTCTGATTTCTATGAGAGATATTGTTGAAGTCATGATACTTAGACAGTTTAACACCAACATTAAAATTTTTCAGTCAGATGGAGGGGGGGAATTCATCACATCAAAACTAAAAGAACATTCTGCTAAAAATGGAGTCATTCACTATCTAACCTGTCCTTATACACCACAACAAAATGGACTTGTAGAAAGAAGGCATAGATGTATAATAGAAACAGGACTTAGTCTTCTTTTTCATAGTAGTATATCTACTACTTACTGGCTAGAAAGTTTCTAATTGCTGTCTTCTTGATTAATAGACACCCATCTAGTGTTGATCCAGAAAACAAATCTCCCTTTCATATGTTGTTTGGAAAACCTCCAGATTATTCATGCTTTTGTGTGTTTGGTTGTCAATGCTATCCTTGTCTCTTCGAAATTACATAACAAATAAATTAGATAAAAGGTCTCGTGTTTGTGTGTTTATTGGTTATGCTGTAAATCAAAAAAGGCCATCTCTGCTTGCATGTGCCTACGGGTAAAGTTTATGTGTCTAGACATGTTTTTTTCAATGAATCATTCTTTCCCTTGCAAAAACACAGTCATATCAATCTTCTCCAAACACCTCCTCTTTAATCTTTTCTACATATTTAGATTACATATCACCCCGCCACAGGCATCACATCAAATTGATACTCAACATTCAGTTGATTATGAGAACTCTGGTTCAATCCCTCTAGTTACAAACTCTACTGATCTTCCACTTTCTTCCTCACCCAAAGTCACCATGCATCCATCTCCTTTAATTTTAGACATGTCATTATCATCAAACATATCTCATCTTGTTACATCTACCTCATCATCACAGTCATCTACACCTCCCCAACCTCCATTAATACCTAGTGCTATTCTGTCCTTACCACAACTACCCTCAACAATGCCAACTGAGAATACTCACAACATGATCACTAGATCAAAGGTAGGGATTCATAAGCCTAATCCATATATGCTTTAATATATTCTTTACCTGTCATTACTCCACCAACAAGTGTAAAAGAAGTTGTGTCTCATCCTGGTTGGCTTACAGCAATGAAAGAAGAATTTCAGGCATTAGAGGACAATAACACCTGGACATTGATACCAAAGATAGATGATATGAATATCATAGGTACAAAATGGGTTTTTAAAGTAAAGTACAAGGTAGATAGTACCATTAAATTGAAAGCTCTACTGGTGGCAAAAGGGTATAATCAGCAGCCAGGTGTAGATTTCTTAGAGACCTTCTCGCCTGTTATAAAACCAGCAACAATTAGAGTTGTTCTCTCATTGGCCACTGTGAAGAATTAGGAAGTGCATCATTCGGATGTCAAGAATGCATTCCTAAATGGCTTGTTGAAAGAAACAGTTTACATTGCTCAACCACCACGCTTTCAAAGCAAGAAATATTCAGGTTATGTTTGTCAGCTAAACAAGGCACTCTACAGGTTAAAACAAGCTCCTAGGGGTTGGTTTGATAAATTTAGTCAGTTCTTAATGATAAAAGGTTTTGTTTCGAGTACCGTAGATACCTCTCTATTTGTTCTACACAAAGATTACGATGTAGTTATCACTTTATGCATATGACATGCTCATCATAGGAAACAAGTCTTTGCTTCTACAAAATTTTTTTGGCTGAACTAAAAGAACTTCAAATGAAAGATCTTGGTTTAGTATATTTTTTTTAGGAATCCAAATGTAAAACCTATGATTCGAGTCAGGGTTTTATATTTAGAACCGGTCGGTTCGACCGTTATTTTCGACTCGAGTATGCTTCAGAACACGCGTACTGAGCCGACGCCAGTCGCGTGTATGAGCTATGAGGGGTCACGTGTACCCAAGTATATGATGATAACGTCATGAATACAGCAGAAAAAATGAGTTATCAGAATATATGGAAGTATGCAATATTTTTTTCTATTTTATTATTCAGCTTGATCGTAGAATTAGTTTTAGGCCGTTTACCGCGTTAGGTCGCGTTACGGGCAGCTTGGGTGGGTTGATAATTATAGAGCATGTCATTTTGATTTGGTGTGTTTGTTTTATTGTATGGGATTTTTCCCGATTTTTTTTGGATTTTTTAAAATTTATTTCGAGTAAATAATTATTTTGACTCGAGACGGAGTCGAGTCAAGTATTATTTAAAAGAATGCCACCCAACTAGTTTTTCTTTCCCCACCGACGTTTCCCCCTTTTTCAAACCCTAGCGCTGCCACCTCCTATGTGTCGCCGCCGCTGCTGCCGGCGCCGCTTGGCTGCCGACCGACGCTGCTCCTTCCCACGACGACGTCGCCGTGCCACCCCGACCAGCCTCAGCCCCCATCTGGCTGCGGCGACACCGGAACCACTGCAGCTAGCTCCGCGCCCGCGAGCGTTCGCATCGTCGATTCCGACGACGGCGACCGTCGCCCCCGCCGTCCGGTGGCCGCCTCGGCCTCCTTGACCACCTAGCGACCGTCCCCGACCGGAATCGGAGCCGATCACCGCCCAGCCTGGCCGAATCGAGCCACCCATCGCCGCGCACTGTTTTTGTCATTTTCCGGCGAGCTGCCGCCTCCGTCGGCCACGCCAACACCGCAGACGTGTCAGGCTCGTCAAGACGGTTCCAATGGTACCCTATACGGCCCCTATCCGGCCGATAGACGTCTCCGACGACTCTCGCCGGAAAACTGTCGGAAAGTGGCTGAAAAACCATTGAACCCACCGGAAAACCATATTGTTGGAATTTTCCGGATCTTCCGCGGAGTTCACCCAGTCGAACTCGATAGAGCTTCGGATACCGTCGAGCGCCGAATTTGAGGTTCGAGACGCACACGCGACGAAATCATAACAATCGTCGAATACCGACAACGCGAGGTATAATTGCCTCTAAGTTTAGTATTTATGATTGATGATTGTTAGACAACATGCTAGGATTGATTGGCTGTAATGATAAAAGTTCGAGCATGAAGGAAGTAATGAAATGCATGATTGACATGATGAGGATTAAGTAATCTAATGAGATAGATCGAGTATGAGCATGATAAATGACTAGGATGTAATTTAGAAAAATATAATAAAATTGGCATGAATATGAGGACTTAGGATGATTTACATTAATGATTATTGGATTGTTTGATTGACTTTGATTGTATTGTGATTATTATGACTAGTTTGATGCATCATTAAGTTAGCAGGCGTTAGCTTTTAGATTTGATGTGTAGGTATGGAGTAGGAGCTCGCCGCCTAGGCGCGTTAACACGCTTGGAGCTTCTATCAGGTCCGTTAGGACTCACTTTTATTTTTTTCTATTGTATATTTGATTTCTACTGCAAGACGAGTTAAGTGGCGTTTTATCGGATCCCACTTAACTCAGGTCATTTAGCCGACTTGTTTTCCGGATTAATAACCCTCGAGGATGAGATCCCTCGAGAATGATTTCGAAAATAAGATCCACAGCAAGTTGCCTTCGGGCCTATTTTATATATCCATTCCCAGGCCTATATATATTTTTATCGAGTTTTCAGTGAGATCAGAGACAGAGAAATCGACTGCACGTACCATGTAGAGGATGTCGTGACAGTCAAAGCGGGTTCTGGATTATTGCCAGCGGACTGTTCCATTCTCGAGGGATCCTGACAACTCCGCGTTTGAGTTCCTCATACCCGGAGAACGTGGAGGTTTACGGGTACTGTTTAGTACAGTGCATGTCATGACTTGTGGTTCAAAGGGTACTGATGGCGACTGCCTGAGAGTACTCGGCATTTGTGCTCAAGGCCAGGAGAAATATGGAGGTAATGAGAGGGCTTAGGATTTGAGACCAGAAAATGAAGAAAATGTCGAGGGCGGCAACAACAGCAACAGTTCAGTCAGTTCGGGATGCTACCGGGTTTGTAGCCCAGTGGCTCCTCAGTAGATGCCCTTCAGAGAGTTCATGAGTATATGGATTTTTCTTTCATATGAGAGTTTGCTCTCATAGCCAGTTTGTTATTAGATATATTTTTGACCAGTAACGTTTGTTACTGACGTTTTTGTATTATATGTAGGTGAAGAGGACGAGATGGATGTGTCAGCTGGACGGAGGAGCAACTGCACACACACATATGTTTGGTGAATGACTGTTTAATATTTCATTTATGATTTTATTATATATGAACTGATGAGAAGAAATGAAGAGCATGATGATGTGATGAACAGCTAAGGCGTGATGTCATGAAAAGAAAAATGAATAGAGGGCACAGGTGGGCTGAGACCCAAGAATCAGAGAAAGAGTTTACAGTATGCTAGATTTTGCATGAATAAAATTGTTGATATATGCATATATATTTATGTATATTATTTTGACAGGGTAGCCCCTAATTGCATTTTTAGGGGAAACTCTATCCGTTATATTTTAGAATTTTTATTAATTTTATCCAAAGTGTATTGGTATGTGATTTAATTTGTTTGTCATCCATGTAGTATCATGTTAGGATTCTGAACATTCATTCATATTTGATGAGTCGTGTCTTCATCTTAAGACGCCGAGATTGGATCCGAACGAGTTGGGTTCGGGTTAGCCGACCTAATCGGGGCCCGTAACATGCCGGTTTGGTTCACGAGGGTGAACCGGATTTGGGGTGTTACACCAAATTTATAACGACCTAACATAAAGTGCAAACTAATAGGCTTAAGTTATCTTTTAAACGGTGATTAACTAAATTAAAGATTTATAGTTCATTTCCACTTGTAAACAAGATCTTACCCCTGTAAGTATTAGATGTTAGATTAAATTGAGAGATCTCACAATCCACCTGAAAATTTCGTCCTCAAAATTCATACGCTTGGCCCATGGCTAGCCCTAGCCCACGTCCTTTTTGGCCAATGGCCAGCAGCCTAGCCTATGTCCCTAGTTCAGCCCATCATCTAATATAAAACCAAGTTGCTCTAATACCATTTGTAACGACCCAACTCAAAGTACAACGTAATGGGCCTAAGTCATCCCTTCAATGATAATTAACTAAATTGAAGATCTATAGTCCATTCTCATTTATAAACAAGATCTTACCTTAATAGGTATTACATGTGAGACTAAGTTGAGGGATCTCACAATTCACTCACCTTAGGAAATTTTGTCGTCGAAATTTCTATACTTGGTCCATTATTAGCCCTAGCCCGGGTGACTTCTTTGGTCTATGACCAGTAGCCTAGCCAACGTCTTTAGTCCAGCCCACTATCTAACACGAAACCAAACTGCTCTTATACCATCTGTAACAACCTATTATCTAACACAGAACCAAACTCTGATACCATTTGTAACGACCTCACCTAAAGCACAAACTAATGAGCTTAAATCATCCTTTCAATTTGGTTAACCACTTTTGAAGAGATGACTTCGGCCCATTATGTTGCACTTTGGACCGGGTCATTACTAAATTATTTCAAATTCAGAGGGAATCTTTTTAACACAAGAGAGATATATTTAACAAATCCTGAAACGACCTGGTATGAGTCACTGTTAGCCATTGTCAAGCCCCATGGTTTATAAAGGTTCTAAGCTTGAAGTATCAGCAGATTTTGAAGATCCTACCATGTACAGAACTATAGTTGGCTCCTAGCAATATCTGAATTTCACACAACCAGATATATCATTTGCAGTGAATCAAGTTTGTCAATCAATGCAACAGCCACAGAAACATTATTTTGAATAGGTCAAGCGAGTACTTAAGTATCTTAAAGGTACAACGCAATATGGGCAACATATAGTGGCAGATACAGATTTCAGATTGGCTGCTTTTTCAGACTCAGATTGGGAAGGCTGTCAACTGAGTCGAAGAACAATTACAGGGACCTGTACATTTCTTGGGAAAAACTGTATATCTTTGAGCACAAGGAAGCAATCTACAGTTGCTCGATCCAGCACAAAAGCTGAATACAGGGATATGACAACAACCACAACTGAATTAACTTGGCTTAAATTTCTTCTCAAGGATCTGCAAATCAAACTTGATAACATTCCAGCGTTGTATTGTGATAATGTCAGTGCTTTACATGTTACTGCGAATCCAATTTTCCATTCCAGGTCTAAGTAGATTGCCATAGATTTTCACTATGTGAGAGAGCAGGTAGCCCTTCAGCAACTTGAAACAAGATATGTTGCTTCTGAAAATCAGCTAGCGGATATGTTAACCAATCCTCTGACTTCATCTGTTTTCCTCAAACAAATTATCAAGCTTGGAATCTTGGCACCCACGACCTCCAACTTGAGTGGGAATATTGAGAATAGAACATAAATGTAAATATTGTATCAGGTGATAGCTGATAACGAGAGTTGGATATCACAATTATATCGATGAACTACGTGAAATGAAATGTAATAGTCACTTATCATATGTAACTATAAATAAAAAATCTTGCACTCATTTTTGTTTAATGAAGAGCATTTCCTAATATATATCATGTATAAGAAAAAAGCGCTAGGGAACAATCTCTTGAATTTTTTGTAGCATGGAAGGGCAAATGTGATACAGGCTCAAATGATTCTTGTTGTAAACGATCAATCTTTCCCTTTGTCAAAATTATTGTTACTTAATTTGTAATAGCTTGTTATTTATTGTTTTCATTGTAAACCTCGAATACGTAACAACTAGAAACTAAATCCACAACTTTTTGTATCTTATCTATGTTCGTGACTACTATTATAGTTGTATGATGCATGATCCTTTCATGAATCTTCTAGTTTGACCTCTGCACCTTTTTCATGTAGGCCAGTCTTGAAAGTGTTATACTGTTCGTATATTTATATGGTTCTAATTGACAGGTGTCAATTTTTCATAATCACAATTCGCCCTATTTTAGGTAGCCTGATCTTAGAAGTGTTATATTGTATCTTATATTCATATGGTTCAAAGTTGACAAGTGTCCTTAATTATAGTTAAACATTTTTAAAAAAAACTCTGCCAACTCTCTTACATTATTGATCCAAAGCCAAGGTAAAGAATAGTGGTCGGTGTCAGGAAATACAATTAACCTTCAAAACTTTTCCATTTCTACCCACAAGAAGCAGTTGAATCTGGAAACAAAAAGACTTGTTACTTGGGATTTGGCAGATGATGAAGATGATTAATTGATGCAATCAATACTTGCTTCGAAAAGTGTCTCTGTGTTTATATTAACAGTTTATATTAACGTGAGAGTTCACTAGCTGGCTACGTTTGTGTTGCTCAGAAAATGTCTTAAACTTTTTCTAGTTATCTGTCGTTAAAATTAAAAAGTATGTATACTCTTCCAGATAATGGAGATGGAATTGAAGAGATTGCAAGATACTGTAACAGCTATCCATGATGAGATGTTTTATCTTCGTTCCAGGTATGACATTTGAAACTCTTTTATATACAAGTTTTTTGGTGCACAGAGCCCTCATCCCATACTGAATAGGCCCTTGAAAACTATAGAATGGTCTTGGGTTTCACGCAGGGAGGATGAAATGCAGGAGTTGAACAGATCAACTAACTCCAGAATGGCCGTCTTAACGGGTATCTCCTTCATCGTCTGTTTATCAGTTGCTGGCTTGCAGCTATGGCACTTGAAGACCTTTTTTGAAAGGAAAAAGCTGCTTTAGAGTTGGTTATTTTTTTTCATGTTCCAGCTGATAATTTTATTGCTGTTATTTGGTGTGTAACTTGGTTTAATTATTTAACCATTATTTTATTGTTGTAGAAAATGTTTGAGAAAGATTTCACCCCGAATGTAGGTGGAAGCTCAATTATGTACAAAGATTCTTGAGAATGAAATTGCATGGCATTCTGAATTAGAAATGAAGAGCCACCACAAGGAACGACGTAGAAAATGTGTCAAGCCTAAAACATTTGTATTTTCTTTATGTTTTATATGTGCAAGACAGGAATTTAATTAACTGCACATTATGTAGATTGATAAATTGGATGGTATTATTTAGTTTTTGCAAATTTTTAACCCGGAATAAAAAATTCATCCTTGAAAATGATGACTGAGGCTAAAAATCATTAATCTTATGCATGAAAAACGATGAACTCAATTTTATAGCATGTTTACCTGTGCGTAAGTGAATGACGGATCCTCTTCTTTTGGAGCTCTCTCTTCATCGTTTTTTTTTTCTTTAGGGATGGGAACCGATTGGATATAGATTGGATGATAGCTATATTTGTATCCAATCCAAATCCAAGTATCCAAATTCATAATCTATCCAAATGGCATATATGCTTCATTTACCACATTCTTACCAATGTGCATGCAATCTGATCCAATAAAAAATATAAATAATATAAGTTCAATATGAAGTATAAGAAAAAATTTAATAGAATATTATTATTTTTAATATTGAAAACCATTTTTTGTAAAATATTATAATTTAGATCTGAATATTTTAGGATATAAAATATTCCAATAATTCGAATAGATCTAAATTAATTTGTAGTAAATAAATTGATTAGCTACAAATCAAATTTATAAATCTCGATAAACTGACTACAGAGCTCTCACAATAGCAAAAGAAATTTCTTTCTATTTCTTTTTTTATTGTGAGAGGTCCCAATCACCTTCAACAAGAGGATCAACTATATAAGATGCTCCCCATGCCTCCCCACGTGTGCCTTAGATAATGTTATTGGATTTGGAAGAAGTGGGTATGAATTTTGATCCCGATCTAGTCTACTGGTGCAACATCCGCTTAGTCAATTTATGGTAGTGCTACTTATATCAGTACTGCACCTGGAATAGCTGCCGGACCGAGTTAATGGACAGGATCTACTGCCACCCCTCCAAATGGAATTGGTAGGAATGCTCGATCAAATGGAATCGGAACTGTGACTCGCTCCAACTACGGCAGTAACCCACCCAAAGGTAGGAATGCTGTGAATCTCGGAATTGGCCGAGATGCTGCTACCTCTCATCAAATGGAGTAATAATAATCAGGTGTCCGAGAATGAAAGTTTAATGAGCCTCTTTGTTGTTTCAAATCCATCCCTACTTTTCTCCTTCCCAAACAGAATGCCATTGGCCACTAGGCTCATCCTTCACTAATAGTTTTACCTTATTGGCAACCATACCAAAATTTTAGGTAGTAAAAGGTAAATTTGGTTCAATCGGAATGAATTATATCTTAAAATTATAAATAAAATATTTTATTAAATATTAAAAATATATTTGGCCTATATTTTATGAAAATACCGATTAAAATATCAAAATTTTCATCAAAAAATCGGATTTTGTGAAAAATTTATACCTGATGCCGATTAAATGACACCAAAACTTAAACCCTACCGACTTGAGAGGCCGTACCTGCTACATTGGATGAAATCAGGCGGCACAATTTGGTATTTAAATCTATCACCCAATCTCACGTTGTTGGTATGCCTCGTCCTAAGTTTTATTGAACTCTTAAATCTTAATCTTATTCACACATGAAATCTTAATCTTACCCTTTCCCGGCTTAAAAACACTTACCACCCCTCTCGCTTCTTCCCGGCCAGGTCGCCGGAGCGTCGCCCCCTTGCAGACAAGGCCGCCCCTTTCGTTGTTTATCCTGCGAAAGGTGAGGTTCCCACCACCTTGGGGTCGCTCTTGGGTCCTGTTTGTCGTTCTTGTGCTTGAGGAAATGTGTGGTTCTGATGCTTTTTATTTGATACCCACCTTATGTTTGATGAAATGCTCCAAGCACTTGTATTTTGTGTGAGCGCGCGCGCGCGCGTGTGAATTTTGTAGGAGTTAGATGCTTCGTGAGGAAAAATAAAACAGATTGTTTGAAGTTTGCGTTGGGATTGAAGTGCTTATCTTGTGTTTGTTCGGTAATTGTTTGGATGAGATTGAAATTTGATTAATTAGTTTTTGACTTGCAAAAATCTGTAATTGTAAGCCCAAATCTAGTTGATTCTTGTCTTAGAGTTACGTAACAAAAGGCAAAATGAAACGTGTAGTAGGGGCATCTAATAAGATTCATTTTACTTTTTGTCAGATTTGGGTATTACAAATTATTCATGTCACTGAGGAAGTTTTTCGGTTATTCTGATGGGGAGCTTATGAGATCAGATGCCAAGCCATGCTCTCGTTTGATGAGACACACTGCAGGGATATTTAGTGTTGGAGGCGGACTTGCTTTTTGGGTTCTTTGCCGACTGCATTATGGTAAACTACTGCATCTTTTATCACATCTTTGGTTTTTGATCATTTTACTCTCCCTACTTAGAGTATCTATTTTTTTCCTGTTCTCCATATTATTTTCCGTTTCCTTTTTGTCAGTTTCTATATGAATCACGGAGCAATCTAATGATTACTGCTTTCACAAAACATGAACACTTAATCATTTATAATTATAACATCGCTTTTTTTTATAAAAAAAGATTCTAACCTTGAAAGCATCATGTATCAAACTTTGAATGACAAAGTGGTTACCAAATTTTATAAAATCGTGTCCTCACTTGGTAGCTTCTTGGCTTGTAATAATGATCTTCATGAGCTATGTTTAGCTGTTATTAGTCGACCTCTTAATTGCTATTATATAGCCTTTTTCAAATTTTCACTGTTGCCTATTATGCTTTGATTTTTTTTCCAAAGCTTGTCATCTTTTTCTTCCGTACTGCATGTTTTTTTTCTATGTATCATAATTTCTTGAAGTTTCTTTTGATCTCCTTCCTTGCTCTTTCAATTGTAACGACTCAGTCCTAGTGCGAATTGATTGGCATGGTCATTTTCTCAAAAATGGTTAACTAAAAGATAAAGATTTATAGGCCCATCCCTACACATATAGTGGATTTTACCCTTGAAAGTATTAGACGTGGGACTAATTATTTGAGGTATCTTATATTCCACCCACCTTAAAGAAATTCTTTGCTCATAATTTCTTTTTAAAGCTCACAAGCGTAATCAGTATCCTCTATATCCTATCATCCATTATGATCTTGGATTAGCTCTAATTCCATTTGTAACCACTTGACCTAAGCGCAAATTGATGATGCCAGAGTCATTTCTTCAAAATGGATAACCCAAGTTAATGATTTATAAACACATCTTCATTAATGTAGTGGATCTTATATATTGGATGTGAGACTAATTTGGCAGAGATCACATCAATATTCATCATGTCAATCACATTTTTGGTGATATTATTTTCAACATTGTGGCTGCCATATCTACCCGAGCAATTGTTGGTTCTTGACTATACAAGAACCCACATAACAGAATTGATGAGTTACAACGCGCTGCCATCCAAGTAGATATTGATTAAATTATAAAGTTATGACTTGCAGTTCATGTTGATCAAACATAGGTTAAATAACTCAAAATAGACACACATGAATGATGCAAACCAATGTCTTGGTATGTAAAAGAGAAACAACAATCAAGTTGCTGTGAAGATGGAGTAAGAGATACAAGAGAACTAAGACTTATACCCCTTGACATCGCCCTCTAATCAACAAACTAAAATGGATTTCTCTAGTAAGAACACATGTTATGAATAGGAAACAATAATAAATTGATTAATGGGTGACATGAAGAATAAAACAATGACTATTGCATCCAGGGAAGTGAAAACAATACTTACAGATCATGAACAATGAATAAGCATTAAAGCAAATAACTTTGTTAAATAGTAGAAGAATTGATGTAGAATAAATAAGTTAATTCAATCAAAAACCTTACCTAATTAGAATGAATTTCATTACCTACAAAAAAAAAACAATACATATATGATAATAAATCAAAGAAAAGGAATACCTATGGGATAGAGATTAATTTAATCCTCCGGCATGGATTGCACTTTTGTAATCTATCAAGTCAAGTAATAATCAATCCAATGGGGAAAAGAAGGTAGAAACTTTGATGGTCTTTTTTGAAGAAGAAGATCAAGGGGTTATATGGACTTGACTTAAACAAAATCTCTAGAGCCTAAAAGTCATGAGTTGGAATAACCGTGCCTCATGACCAACCCAAATCTAGGTTTGTGGGTCGAGCCCATATGACCTACACCCCCTACTTAGGGCGGTACACCGTGAGGGTGTTGGAGTCTAAATTAGTCTCTCATAAGTCCCATAATTATTCATAAGATCTATACCATGAAAATGCCTTAGGAACGAATCTGTAGTTGACGCCTTAGTTAACGGATTTGCCAACATATCGAAAGTTGGAATATTACTTACAACCAATTTTTGTAGAATATCAAATGTCATAAGTGTATCTCAACATGCTTGCCTTTATGTACTGATTTCATCATTTTTTAAAATGATAACCTTTGTTTCATAATCATACATTGCTATTGAGTAGGTTCATTAGTCAAGGTTTCTAGCTTTAGACTTGCTAAAAAGTCTTTGATCCACACAACCTCGGTGGTAGCTAAACTAGATGCCACAAATTAAGCTTTTATATTAGATCAAGAAACAAATTTTTGTTTCTTGCAACAACATAAGATTGCACCACCAGTAAATATGAACACATACCCTGATGTTGATTTTGTATCTTCGTCCGCATTAATATGAATCTGTATCACTGATTGGTGCCAACTTGTTGGTTTGAAACGTGAGTTTAAAGTCTTTAGCACCCAATACATAACTAATGATGTCTTTCACTGCACTTCAATGTTTTATACATAAGTTACTTTGATATAAACTTACTAAGCTTACTGCAAAGTCTAAATCAAGACAAGTACATAACATGATAAGGATAGTGAGATACACTGTCACTGTATATTTGACATTGTTCAAAAGAGGAAATTAGTTGTTAGCTGTAAAACCTGAGTTAATTTTATTTTATTTATTTTGGGTTCAACCAAGGGTTGAGCTACTAGCTTGGACCGGGTTGTGTTGGTTGAGGGTGTGCCCAGAGAGTGGTCAACTTATGAAATTTTTTAACTATCAAATTTGAACATGTAGATTTTAGGAGAGTTGAATAAGTCTTGGTAAGGTTAGGATAAAGTTCAGAGTTGGAGGATTTTTGGGTTGGTTTTCTGATCGTTGCATTTTTGAGTTTGTTGATATGGTTGCCACTGGGTTCATGCCTAGGTATGGGCGGGAGTTTAACTTGTTGTATTATATCATATATTAGGCTAGACTAATTCTACCAATTGCTTAAATACTTTTATCATCTTGTGTTGAAAACTGTTTTGATTAAATTCAGGTTAGTGAGTATTGTTGGTTGGGTCATTATTTTCCTGCTGTTCTTTTCTGTATTAGTATTAATCCGTACACTTGTGGTGATTAGACTAAGGCATGCATGTAGGCATTCGTGTATCTAATGATGTTCTGCACCTGATCTGTTTATTTGCATTTGAGATAAATGATTGGTTCATGGCATTGTTTCATGATCGTCTATAGCTTGTATCATATGATTCAGAGGTGGAAGGTTGGTCTATTAGAGAGGTAGTGTAGTTTTAGACGATTTATTAATATAATTATTGTTATTATTATTTTACTGATATTAGATTGGTCTAGTGTTATTTTTATTTTACCTATGCTTGAAACCCATGACAATTATATCAACGAACTAAAAAATGCAACGATACATATCCACATGACGCCCCCATGCATTCGTAAAATAATTCGCAACACATGCATGGAGTAAAGCACAACTACATAATCAAACGATAACAAAGCTCCTACTCTATATGGATGAAATGGGAGGAATAAAGAGGGAGAGAGAAGGAGGGTACCAGAGAGAGTGGGGAGGAGAGGAGTGGAGAGGTGACGGTGATGGGGTGAGGCTCACCCTTTCAAGGTTTTGTTGTGATCACAAATAACCCACTTCCCCATTAAAATCCCCTAGAAAATCCTCTAACTCTCCACTCTATCCTACCCTTACCAAGACCTAGTCAACACTCCCAAAATCTACTTTAGGGTGCATTGCCCAAGTATGCGATGTTGGTCATATGGGTTCGACCCATGGGCCGGGTTTTGGGTTAGCCATGATGTATAGTTACACCAATTTATAATTTTTGGATTCTGGAGTTTTTTTGGTTAATTGGTGAGACTCTACGGGATTACCAAGTCAAGTTATAGCATGTTGTTGAGATATGCTTGGGGTTTTTTCTCTCCCTCATTCTCCATATAACTACTCATTCTTAAAAAAAAACCACCGTCCAAGTTTTCTCACCTTTCTTTCTCTATTGGATTGATTATTGCTTGATTTGGTGGAGATTCTGATATGGAGATCTGTGCGGGATGATTAAATTAATATCTATCCCATAGGTATTTCTTCTCTTTAATTTATCAAAAATGCATTGTGTTTCTTTTTGTTTGCAGGTAATGAATTAAATTCTAATTAGGTATAGTTTTTTATTGTATTAATTTATTTATTCTGCATCTGTTCTTTTATTATTTAATAAAGTTATTTACATTATTTCTTGGTCTTCACGGTCTTCTTTTCCCTTGATGCAATAGTTACTGTTTTCTTCTTTATGTTCCTCATTAATTAATTTATTATTGTTTCCTACCCATAACATGTGGCGTTGAATTTCCACTTACATGTACCCCAAAAAAATACAGAACATACTCTTATGGGTTTCAAACATAGATTCCTCTTTGTCAAACTCTAAAAGAAAATTAAGTTATATATTAAACAATTTACCTCTTAATTAGACAATTTATACACCTTAGATAAAGATTGATAAACCTAATAGTTTAATAAACAAATTTGATGAATAGTATTAAGAAGAAGATTATATTCTTAATAAACAAGACAAGGTGGGATGACTCAATGAGATAATCAACGGGAGCCAAATTTATAGCAATGCCATATTCCCGCAAACAAGGTATTAGAAGCAAACTTGTTCTAATATTAGTAGCAATCACATGATAGAAACAGATATGGTAACCGATGATCATAGCAACAAGAAAAAGGAAGAGGTTATACTTACAGATGATGATTGAATATAAAAAAAGAGACAGAACAAGTGCAAAACAAACAAATAAGAGTACAATAAATTAAATGATAAACTTTAATAAAAAGGTGTAAGAGAGAACACGATGTAAATGAATATATATTCATTAACCAATACAATTACGGCTATAACCCCATCCAAACGGAACGAAGATTAAGTAAAAATCTGTACTTGATATAAATCAAATGTTCAAATCCTGCATATAAATCAAATACAAATAATTAATCAAAGGGAAATACCTATAGGATTGAGATTAATTTAATCATCCTGAACGGATCTCCCTGTCAGGAATCTTTCAAGTCAAGCAATAATGCCTTATCGCCATTGTCACTATTTCGCTTAGCAATCATTGCTTATGATCGTCATTGCTTGTGGAAATCATTTATCTACTGCTCTCCTTTTGCTTTCTTTGGGCTATGAAATATAAAGTAACTCAAATATGTTTGCATCACAATGTGGAATTTCTATCTGGTCTTCTTTTTGGTACAAAAAATTACTAGCAGTGCTTGTGCAAGGAATGTTGCTAAATCTTTACCCTGTTTTCATATGACATCCTTGCTGTTTTCTAGGTCCTCGAACCACTGTACCCAGGACTCTGAGGTGGGTTTCCTGTGGAGCGGTTGTGTGCAGTTCAACTTCTGCGCTTCTAGTCCGGATGTTCAGTCCAGAGTGTGAGCCTCAAAATATTGCCGCTTATGACAAGCCGCGGAAATGAGTGTGCCTCACAGTTCTTGTAAAATGGATTTCTTTGTAAAATCAAGATCCAATTCCTTGAGTCATGGCGTGGGAAAAAAATTACTTGAATCGCGTACAATGAAGTGTTAGGATGTTCTTTTGCCAAAGCACGAAGTGTTTGTACCTTGTGGTCTGCATGGTAATTTGTTGTGATCCTATGTGAGTGGTTTGTGTAGGAAATATAGTTTATTTTTTCTGCAAAATGGTCAAGGGCCTTTAGAATCTCCATTTTGTTATTTAATTTTCATCGGCAATCATCGTAAGTGGATGGATAGTCTAGCAGATTTAAGGAACGAGTCGATGTTGGATAAAGTAGTTAGAGTCGATGTTGGATAAAGTAGTTAGGGGTGGGCTGGGCGGCTGAATGACAGTCTTTGACTGATGTTTGAAGTGTTTGTGAGTGAATTTGATCGATTGATTATGGTCAATGAAAATAAGTTAAATATGGATATTTTTTTGTCTCAATGACTAATCGAACGAATTATAAAAATTATAAATTAATGATATAAATTATATTTTTAAAATTTATTACTAAATTATAATTGATAATTATTAAAATTAAAGTATAACTTTTGAATTTTTCATGGTAATTTAATATTTATTAATTTAAATAATTTTAAATAAAATAATTTTGAATTTTATGCTAATTGGAGTGAGAGAAATAAAGAAGATAAAAAAATGATTGTGTAAATGAAATATTAGGTTTTATGAGAAAAATAATATTTATAATAAAAAATGATTAGATAATATAATAAATATAAGATTAAAATAAATTCTTATATTGATGGAAATTTGAGTGGGCACTATTGGATAATTGGCTCAAAGCTAAGTGGACAGGTGTCACAGGTTTAGCTAGTGGGACGATCGGGAGCTAGGGTTTGGCGGTTGTCCCTAGATAATCCCGCGCCCAATGCGGATAATCGGTATTATTCGTGTGGTGGAACAACCTACCAAGCCTTATATCGTGTTGGAGTGCTGTTGGGGACCGACGGGTATCGAGCCAGACGCATGCGAGGTCGTGCCGTGACCGGGAGGAGTGCCGGGTGCGGGAGTGTGCAAGTAACCATGCACCATGACAGAGCATGTGGGCAGCAGTAGCGTGTGGGGACTAAGCAGGATGCTGGGAACCAGTTGTGCGTGCTGAGCGAGCACCACCACGCGTGC
>JAVDBV010084915.1:0-12611 GCA_032619315.1 Piper longum | reverse complement strand
CGGGTGATATGGAAGGTGTGAGGGCGTAAGCGTTGTATGTATGTATGTATGATTATGATTATGAGCCGTGCATGCGAGCTGGCATTTGTTAAGTATGTTTGCTTACTGCCCGGTGTGAGGCAATTCTTGAAGTTTCATATGTTTTCGTGGGTAATGGAATACCCATTTGCCAGATTGTATTAGTTATTTTTCGGACCAGAAACATTCGTTACTGACGGTTTTCTTATAATATATGTAGGTCTCGCAAATCCTGTATCGACTTCGGCGAAAGGACAGATAAATGCTACACACACTTGAGCTCAACATAAGACTTTCTTTCTTGTATTTATTTATATTTGATGTATTTTGTTGTTTATTTAACAATGTCTTCCATTCTCATGACACTAAGAGGGTTATTTCGATCTATTTTATGGATCGAGTCTCACTGACTAATAATATTAAACATGTCTCGAGTCGATCATAACATTTCTGATCCGGTTCTTAAGTGAACCGAAATTGGGGTGTTACATCCTCATAGATTATGACATTGACATTGCTGATCGCCCCTGCAAGGAAAATGTCATTGTAGATGCTCTAGCAAGAGGCCAGTTGCATGTGGAGCCAGATTGGAGGCTATGGGTCTCCAGTATGAAGACCAGAGAGAGGATGTAGTAGATTGACATCTTGTGAAAGTGTTGGTGGGGCTCACTATTAGTGTGACCATAGCAGACCGTATCAGGAAAGTACAAGCAAATGATCAATTACCTAAGGAGTGGTTTGCATAGGGTATTTATTCTGGGTTGGTCAGAGATACAGATGGCTCGTACAGGATGGATGGCTAGAAGTTCTGGATCTACCAGAATGTCGAGAATTGCATGAGGACATCTTTCACGAGGCCCCATTGCTAAAGGTTTACCGTGCATCCGGGCTCATTGAAAATGTATAAAGACTTTTAGAAATCTTATTGGTAGCCAAGGGTGAAGAAAGACGTGATCGACATTGTGTCATGATGTCTTGTCTATCAACAGGCCAAGATCGAGTATGAGTGTCATGACTAAGCCCAAAATACAACATGATGGACCTAAGTCATCCCTTCAACAGTTAACCAAGTTGAAGACCATTATGCACATCCTCGGTTATAAATTAGATCTTGCACTCGGAGGTATTGAATGTTGGACTAATTTAACTTTTGTGGGAGATATTACAACTAGAGACAAGGAGGTTTGTTGTAGTTATGGCCACCACCAAACTGGAACTAGATTTGCATTACATGTGATTTTGTGACACATCTACCCCCTATAGACATTAGATGGATCTTGTGTGGTATAGGTTGACAAAATCAATGTACTTTATTCTAATTTGTATGATCTATCTAGTATCGACATTGGCCAGGTTATACTAAGGCCATATTGTTAGGATCCATGGAGTTCCCCAAGAGATTGTATTAAATAGGGACTCCAGATTTACCTCTTCCTTCTGAAGATCTTCCAAAAGAGAGCTTTCTATGGATACCAGGTTCAGCATAGCTTATCACCCATAGACCAACAACTAGTTTAAGAGGATGATTCAAATCCTGGAGGACTTTTTCAAGTCGTGTATTTCGTGGATCTTGGGTGAAGCATCTACCCTTGGTGGAATTTGCATATAATAATAGTTACCTAGACAGTATCGGGGTGACACCTTTTGAGGTATTGTATGGTAGGCCATGCAGATCACATACATGTTGGTTAGAGAGTGATGAGCTATTGATAGTTGGCCTAGAGTTGCCTCAAGACTCCCAAATGATGGTTGAGTTTATTCAACAGAAACTATTAGCCACTCCAGACAAGTAGAGGGCATACACAGATCAACAGTGCAGAGACATTAGCTATGGCTTTGGAGCTTCGTCTTTCTGAAAGTCTCTCCGACCAAAGGAGGCGTGCACTTTGGGAGGTGGGGCAATTTGAGTCCACATTATATTGGCCCATTCGAGGTGCTCATACTAGTCAGTAAGGTAGCTTACGTGCTTTTCCTTACACCAAGTCTGTTGGTTGTGCATCCAATGCTTCATGTCTTCATGCCAAAGAAGTACGTGCCAGATGGATTTCACAAACTATGACATGAGGACCAACCTATCCTACGAGGAAGAGGCTAAGTGGATTCTTGACTGATCTGTAAAGACTCTCTATAGGAAGGAAGTACCTCTCGTGAAGGCACTCTCATCACGATAGGGAGTTGAAGAGGCCACTAGGAGAGTGAGGATGAGATGTGGTAGCTGTTTTTCCATATGGAGGATGGCGGTATGAGGTATTAGCACATCCCTCCTTTCTTTTCTTCTTGTTGTGTGTGCTGTTGTATGATTTTTGTTTGTGTGTTGTGGAATCTTGTTGTGTGTGTACTCCCATAGGCAAATCTTAGGACAAAAGTTTCTTAAGTGGAGAAGGCTGACCTGGGCCGCAGGGGTTTTAAGTTTCAGTCTTTACCCAGATTGGATTAGTTGGGCCTGACTATTCTTGTTGTGGTTCGAGTACGGTATAGTGTATATATGTCTGGCTTTAACCTCCATTTGTGCTCAATACGCTCATTTCGATGCTACACACCAGACCTTCAAATTTCTAGTTTAGTCAAGTTGACTATAGTTAGACATTAGGATTGAGTCCCTCGCGAGTCTTGTTAGCTTTTTGTGTGCTTGAACCCTTTCGGTGTGTCTTAGTCCCTATGGAACCCGTGACACAATTCTCGAGGTCATCCCTTCCACCTTTGGGTGTACCCTAAGTGTGATCGCGTAGTTTCCATCACAAAGGTGCCCTACAGGCACCCTTACGCCTAGCCCATGCCCTTTTTCGGTCATGCCTTGCTTGTGACGTTAGCAAACCATTCCTTCGTGGCCCAGCAGTACAAATGTCAGTGCACTTGTGCCGTGCAGCACCTCTGCACTGGCAATTTTTACCTTTTCTATAAAACCCCCCCCTCTTATCCTCTATTCTCCCTTTCACTTGCATGGTTTGATTCCCCATTGCCTCTCAGCCTTCTTACTTTCCTTTCTTGGCCTCTCATTGGTCTCCTAAGCCTATCAAAGCTTTCTAAGTGACCTAGGGTTGTAGGTCTTGAGGTAGGAAGCCCCAAGAGACCTCCCTTTCGTGTTTTAGGAGGCAAATTTGCCCCTTTTTGTGTGTTGTGTATGTGGCTTATCTTGTTGTTTCTTTGCATGATGCTTCCTTTTTATTTTTGTGATATTTTTCTCACGTAGCTGAGTGTGGTAGTTTCATGACTTTTCTATGCTTTATTAAATAGTATGTATTTTTTAGCATGACATAGTGCCTGTTGGCACAGTCTTGGCAAATCTACTACAACTCCTATTCTACATTTTATTTTTACATGATGCACTTCCTTCTTGTTCTTAAGAGGTAGATCTACAATGTTAATGGAACATGTTTCGCCTGTTTTAGCGTGTATCAACGTGTGGAATCCAAAATCAAAGAAAGTTGGGCAACTTTAGTGCTTGGAGTTGCCTATCGGCTACTTTCCCCAATTTTGCCCCTGTGTAGGTAGCCCTTTCTAACGAAATCAATTCTAACATGCACAAAACCTATTAAGGCCATCACGTGCATCATCATCCTATCGTGCATGCATAACATAATTAATATACAATTCAAGAATTATTTCATATATCAGAGTACAAACAAGCAGAATAATAATAATATAAGCCGATCTATCTCGTTCTAGCAATATCACTAATACATAAGTCTTTATTTCATAAAATATTCTAATAGGATAGTAACTGTCTTAGCAATGGTCTATTAATAAAGCAAACTCAAGGAAATGAAACTAGAACTAATGCTGAGTCTCTGTCCCGTTGCTCATTCGCTACAATACTTGCATACATGCAAGCATGTCCACTCTATACTTCATACAAGGTACGGAATGCAATACTTACACATGTTATGAATAAAAACAGACAAAATAAAACTAAATTTGATCGATTAAACATGACAAAATTCAACCAATAATTGATCAAGAATAACTTAATGTAACCACCTCAATTTACACATGATACTTCATAAACTAAGATCATTACATTAATTACGTGAGTATACATAATTATCAATACTTAATTAATCAAACATAAAAATTGTGCCAAAATAAAATTTACTACCAATCATTTCATTATATCGCCATGAATATCTACTACATATGTCCATATATCTAAATAAAATATATCTGTTCAAAGTACCTACTCAATGAAAAAGTTCACTAAACTATTATACTAATAAGTAAATAAAGTAAAATCCTAATAAGCTGAGTTCTTCCATCATCTCCTTCAAAGGCCTCCAATTACTGCGTCCAATCATGTTTGTTCGCTTAGAACTTATAACAATTCTGACTTCACTATTTACATTTGTAGTAAATAATAATTAGAGAAAAATATGACTAATCTATAATCAAATAAACAAGGTAAAAACTGAGTAATACATGTATAGTAAGTATAGTATTGTTTCTTATATGTAGATTAGTTCGGGTAGTGCTGTATAGTATTGTTTCATTACTCGGACTAGGAAGAAGTATTATTGATACATCTCAGAGCTCAAAAAATGTAACTATTTAGGTTTGTTTAGACCTATTTGGGAAGCTTTATGATTGTTTCGATGTTTTTGTATGTCGAATCGATTAATCGAATCATGATTTAATGCTTTAGCATGTGAAAGAAACTGAATACGATTAACTGATATAGATAATGAAATGGAAACTAAAAGATATTGATTTTTATATGTTTTCATAATTGGTTAAGCCCAAGCAATGACAGGGCGTAGGCTTAATTAAAAATAAATTAGGATCGATTAAACCAATGGGTCATACCAATAAAACTTAGGCATCCATTTTAAGCCAAGGTTGTCGTTGGGAGGTTACTATACATACAACATTCATGATCATATTGTGGGGATGTAAATGGTGAGTGGTGTAGCTAGCTAGTCACACATATTCCAAAAGTTTTAATACAAACTAGAATAATTGCTTACAAGGAGAAGTGGATGATATATGTAAGATGTAATAAAACTAACTATGACATTTTCTATGTTTTTTTATAAGTGACTGTGGAGTATGAAGGAACTCATATCCGAAAATTGGTCCATATTGTTATTTAAATGGTTTAACATAGATGGTTGAGGATATATAAGAACTTATGCCCAAAAATTGACCAGTAGATGTAAGTAGATGAATGACACTTAGGGCTAAGGATGTGTAAGAATTCATGTCTAGAAATCAGTTCTAAAGTTGATATTAGATTAATTAAAAGGTGTATGATTGATCTAATGAGGAGATAATTGAATTATCTATATTGTGGATATTTTAAATTGATTAAGATATGATTATCTTGTTAGTATATGGAGTAGATTATTTTATGTCAAGATTTACTTGTGACTAACCGTATTTCCTTATTATTATTTAGTACATATATAAGTAGAGACTCGGCACCTATTTTTGTGGCACCCCAAATCTGGCTCACGAACGGGAACATCACGGGTCCCGAGTGGATCTACTCTTGACGTCTCAAGATGAAAGATACTAATTGCTATGCACAGATAATTACACAAAACCTTAACATGCTACTACATGGATGATATGACAATCGGTTTACATACCAATATAATTACGATAAAATCGATATGATTCATAAAATAAAATGGATAGAGTCTCCTATAAGAGTGTAATTAAGGGTCACCCCATCAATACAACATGTATAAGTATATACATCAATATACATTCATTGCATCGTGTTTTTACATAAATATTTAATTTTATTACATCAAAATATCCTACGTTTTGGGTCTCGATCCACCTACCCATTTGCTCATTTTCTCCTTTATCATGCAATCTTTATACTAATACATATTTCAGATCATGTTATCACTGTCCATTTCCATATACCCAAAATCCTTATCATAATAATTTCATTTTTCATAATAAACATAACAAAACAATCAAAACAGTCAAAACAAATATTTTGTCAGCGAGCATGTGTGTGTGTGCAAAGTAGGTCACTACTCCTCCTCCGTCCAAGTTGACATATCCAGTATTTAATCCTAACCTACATATATATAAAGAAAAATATCAATAACGAGTGTTATTGGTCCAAAAATATAACTACATAACAAACTGGTAAATAAGAGTTGACTCCCATTTTGAAGAAAACCTTATATACTTCTCGTCAACACTTCTAAGGGCATCTACTGAGGAGCTACCGGGTTGTAGACTCGATAGTGTCCCACACTGACTTGGTTTGATGCCTCTCTCAGTATTTTCTCATTTTCATGGTCCTTTAGGACTACCAGCATATCCTAAGCCTTCTCATTTCCTCCATAATTCTCCTAGTCTTGAGCATGAAAGTTAAGTACTCTCAGACAGTCACCTTTAATACCCTTTGAACCACAAGTCCGGACGTACGCTGTACTAAATAGTACTTGTAAACCTCTACGTTTCTCCGGTTGTGAGGAACACAAAATTGGAGTTGTCAGGATCCCTCGGGATTGGAATAGTTTGCTCACTAAACAAGAGCCCGCTTTGATGGACATGTGCACTCGCTCTTGGTATGTGCGAGTCGTTTTTACCGTCTCTCGTCTCACTGAAAACTAGATAAAACTATATATATGTCTAGGAAGGGATTTATAATATTCCTAAAGGCAAATGCGGTGGATCTTATTTTTGAAATCAACTCGAGGGATTTCATCCTTGAGGGTTATTAATCCTAAAGATCGCTCGATTAAATGACCTGGGTTAAGTGGGATCCTATAAAATGCCACTTAACTTATCCTGCATGTAATAAAACAACATACAATAAAATAGAGCATGATATAGGGACAAGTCCTAAACGGACTAGGTTGTGATTACCTGTTCCACATACCCACAAATGGTAATTTCATACATAGAGGCAACATCACTTGCCATGGCATCATGCCCTTACACCCATTCTTCACGTGGACCCTTCAGGCACTATAAACTGTAAGCACCTCTAGGCCACATTCCTCTATCACACACACACACACACACACACACACACACACACACACACACGTGCGCAGCTATATCCAAATATGTTTCTCGTACCTTAATTGCTCATTGTCATGTTCAGGACTTTGAAACTTACACAGCTTGTAAACGATCGTTAAAATACCCCAAAGTTAATACCCTACATGACGATAATAATAATGTGGTAATAAATCATATACCACATGTAACAAATTAAGTACACCAACATATGTTTTAGGGCACCCTCCTATCATTCATACATCACATAGCCCATAGTTCCTAAAATATGTAAATCTTATAATCCATAAACACATAAGTCATACAACCCAATACATAGATCCAATACAACACTTAGCACCGTACATACATATGGTACAATCCCTTGCTATGAGCCTCTCAATCTATACACCTCTGCCAGTAACAGACATGATACACACCTACATACACATAGGAGAACTGTTAGCAATCAAAGAAATTTGATTACCCATCTGAAAATAACTACTGATAAAACAATACTTGCATATGAGTATCTTAATACTCTCAAAAATTCATCAAACTTCTAGAATACCTTACAAGGAAGCAAGCTTAGGCCGACATGGCCGAATAATATAAAAATGTCAAACAAGGTCAATGACTTCATACTTACATACTTATCCTTATGCCATCACATCCTTTATAAATCACCCACCACTATACTCAGGTGGCTCGGAACAATGATAGTGTCACAATTTTTGGAAGCGCGTTGCATTCGCAATACCCTCATACATTACACTACTTTAAGGTGTAAAGGAGTACAAGTGCAATTCATAGATACGCGTACCCCCTCATTCTCATATTTATAAACACCGTAAAACTCATATGCTTATATAGTAGGTTTAGGGAGGAGCTTATATCATAGGCTTTCTGATTTTTCCACTTTGAAAATCATTAAGGGATCTCATCCTTAAAGTTTTATTAAATTGCAGGAAAAACTCAGCTAAATAACCCAACATCGGATGAATCCGATAAAATGCCACCGATGATGTCCTACATCTAAAACATAGTAAAAACCTCACTCATGGAGCCAAGCAAAGACGAAGCAGAAGAGTCCTATGGATTTGGATGAGTTGAGCTCCTCATCCTAATTCGGCGAGCACACTCTGCACATCCTAGCAAATAGATAAAACCCAAATCATAATACGTGCAACACCACCATATATGCTTGGTTCAAAAAACTTAGTTAACTTAATTATCTTACTTATTGAAGCATTAAACCTCATTAGGTAACCTTAATTAGGGTTTTCCATTACAAGTACACTTAGTGAAAAGTTTCATACTTAAGGTTTCGTCTAATAGACTTAACCAGACAATTTTTTTGATGGGCCAAACTATATCCAAATTGGCTAAAATTCAAACCAGTTTACCAAGTGCTAGCCCATGGGCCACCATGATTAATCAAGCCCACTAAGGTCAGCCTAAGGTACTGGGAACAGTGTTCCTCTTCCATGTACTAATTTTTCTAAGTCTTGTACATGGACCTATAGATTCTAAATGTGCCTCGGTAAAAAGGTAGGGTCAGGCAACAAATTTTGCCTTATTCTAGTAAAAGATCTGGTCCATAGCCCATGCCATTTTACCTGAGTAGTCTCTGAAAGGGTAAACATTGGCCAAGATATTTTTGGAGCTAGCTAGACTTAAGTAGGTTCGGAAATTCCTTCTGAATTATCTACCCAACTAAAGGCCAAGAAAATTTTCAGAGATTTGGTTGGGATGCAACCTAAGGTATGGGTGAAATATTATAAAATTTTAAATATCACACTAGGTTCAACAAATTTTGTGACCAGAGCTAGGGAATTTGAGTTTCACCCTCCATTCTTGCGCACTCCCAAAGTCCAAACTAACTATCCCCCTAAATGAATTTTACTTAACTCCAAATTTTACATGTTGATAGTAGAAATTAGTAACTCCTCATAAAAGTTTTATAGATTTTATAAAAATCTTTTAAGGACTCAACTAGGCGCACAAATATAGAACATAACCAAGTATACCAGAAACACAACATTCATATACATTGGTTAGGGGTTTTGTTCAGGCCATTAATGAGGTCATTTTAGCACAATATTTTAGTAAGACATAGACAACATGTAGCATAATATTTTAGTAAGACATAGATAACATGTAGCACAACAATAATACAATAGATGGCATGTAATGGATACATACACAAGGGGACAAAATTTGGGAAAGTGTCAGATGGGCTATTGCAAGCAATAAAGCTACCACCTTTCTCTGATTTGGCTCCATACATGTTGATATAGGCCTAAAGAAGCAAAATATGCCTCCTCAACATTATAGATATACCTCTAATGAATAAGATGCAAGTGATATCATGCACAAACACAATGTCAATCCAGAATTATAGCGGATCTACCATGACTGTGCAAACAGGCAACCATGACATGCTTAAAAATACATAACTTTTTAATGAAGCATGAAAAAATCATGAAACTAGCACGAAAATTCTCCTAACACAATCAAATAAATAGAAAAAATACCAGAAAAATAAAACCTGGTCACGAAATGATGCAACAACAAGTGAAACTAGAGCACAACAATATCAGGTGGAGACATACCTCCAAATGTTCCTACGGGAGGTCTCTTGGGGCTTCCTACCCAAAGACCAACAACCCTAGAGGCTTGGCTAGGCTTGGAGAAGGATACGAGGTATAAGGGAGGCCAGGATAAGAAGTGGGGAAGCAAGGGTCTAGCAAACAAGCAAAAGGGTTGAAAACTAGGAGAAAAGGCTTCTATTTATAACAAAATTCCCAACTCCGGCGTGAAGGCTCTGGTCTTCACCAAACCGGACCGCAGACAGCATGGGCTGATGATGTAGGAGGTAAAGCTGAACTGAACCACATATTTTCCTACTACAAAGGCATTTTGTTGGCTCAAAGGCGCCAAAAATAGAACCCTAATTTCCTCTATTTCTAGTACAAGGGTGCTGGGAGTGTGCCTTTGTGCAGGAACCAAACCACAAGCACTTAGGGTTTGCACTCTTAGGCTATTGGGGTGACTTCAGGAACTTCACCATAAGTCCTGCAGGGGCTAGGATTGTCAAAAAAGGGTTTGAAACACACAACAAGCAATTTTGACTCGTAAAGAAACACGGTCCTAGATCTAACTAGGCTCGGCCCAAATGAAAGTAAAACATAAGAGCCAAGATAGCATAGTGTCCAGCCAAACAATTCTTAGCACCAGGGGAGGCTAATGTCATGGCTTGCACAAACCATACCATGCAGACACACATGGAAAAATGGGCCAGGCAAGCATCTCAATCCGGGTTAAGATTGAATTGAAGCTAAAACCGTCAGGCAAATAGCCAGGGATCTACAACCTCCCCCACTTAAGTAAAATCTATCCTCAGAATTACATAAGGAGGTAAACACAGAATGAGTATAGACTGTGAACATAGATACATACAGCTACAGATGCACGGTGCGAAAATCTATCATAACATCCATGCGCAAAGTGCACTGCCAATAAAGCATACTACTGTTGTAACATTCAGCTATCAATTTATACAACCACCAATCACACTGGTTATGGGAGCATACTACCAATGAGGCATACTACCCACAAACCACATAATTGCCTAAGGATACTGTTATTGGAACATACTTGTCGAAGGCAAGTCTAACATTATCCAAGTCATATATCATGTATTTATCAACATACATTACTAGTGTTTGTAATCATATTCTCCTTCTCTACTAAAGGAAGAATGTATTCCAAGTTTTTCTTATGGGGAATAGGTGATCTAATAGAGCTGACCATGCATACCTCAAAACACAAGGTGGTCTAGTAATACCCAACAAAAATCCTATGTTTGGAAATTTGGATGATTGAGTATGTCACCTTCAAAAATTTATAACTCCAATAGTAAAACCCAAACATTCTTAAACTTGAGGGAATGAAGCTAGACACTCTAAGGAATCCAAAAAAATAAGAATCACATCAATCAGAGTTTTGTAGCTAGAGTTATAGTTTTTACAAGTAAATGGATAAACCAAAAAATCCAAAATGTGGTACATGGACAAGATATTTCTTGTGGATAAATAGTTTTAACCGAACTCATGGCCCATTGGAAATGATAAGATTATATGATGTAGAGAAGATATTTATCTGAATGCAGTAAGATGTAAAGAATCCTTTCACAAAGGTCTGATCAGTTTAAATAAGGAAGCTAATTAATAAGTAAACAAACAAAGGGAAATATATGGTGAACAAGTTAGAAATGGTCACATGTGAACTAAGTCCATATCACTAATAAAGTGTCTATTAGGATAAAATAAAAATTAACATGGGGCTAATAACTTAATATAACCAATAGGTTAATCTCAATGGAGGCAAACATGTGTAGTTTTGTACTTAAATTGAACATATGTGTTAATTTCAGTTAAGGACATGGTATATGCTCGTCTTAGAGGAGGTGTTCTAGATCATGTAGAATTAGTTAGTAGTGTAAGTTGCTCAAATAGTCAAGTTAAGTAAACTTGTAGAAGCTCCCTAATATTTTCTCCTATGTGGGTAAGGAATTGGGCAATTAGATATGAAGACGGGTAATAGGTATATAAGGACATTAGTGGGACGATCTCTTTTATCCAAATCATAATACACATCCTATCTTCCCTTCCTTGGCTACAACGTCTCTTCTCCCTCCTCCTCTTCCTTGGATCTTTTGTGGAGAAAATCACCTTCAAACCCTTCTTCCTTCGAGAAAGGGGAAAATTCAACAACGTTAAAGGTTAGTAATCGAAACCTAGATCTTAATTTCATGGAGTTCATGAATGCATATCATGAATCATCATGTTTTATTGATTGTTGAGTTGAGTTATAAATGAATTGCTTGCAAGTTTTGGTTTTTATGCAAGTTTCATGGAAGAATAATATAGAATTGTTGTTAAAGAATAAGAACTCAATATATAATTCAGTTTGATGACATGTTTTGATGTTTTCAGAAGAGTTTATGAAAATTAAGTAAATCATAAGATAAAATAATAAATTATGATTGTTTGTATGATTTGTTGTATGTTTAAATAAAGTTTGTGAATTGTATGTAGTTTATCTACTTAAGAAAAATCATGAGAAAGTAGGGCAAATCATAATGAATTTAAAACTTGATATAAATTGTGATTTAGTGTTTAGAAAGCTTAAAAACCCAAACTCAGTTTCACTTAAATCAGATAAGAAACAAGATTTTGCCCGAGTATTGAGGTGCAAAAAACATGCATGTTTTCATGGGTATGAGTGCTGATGTTGCGGCACTAGCAAAAATAACAAAAGGGCTCCGGCAGATTGCCGCAACTCCCAAAAGCCCGGGACTAAGTGCTGCGGTGCCGAAAACCCTATTTTGCACACCTATCTTAAAATGGTTATAACTTTTATTATAGAACTTAGATTTAAGCGATTCTTTTTGTGTTACGACCGTCATGATTTATAGTTTCTATTTATTAGATTTCGGTGGTTTTAGATGAGTATCCCAAGAGATATATATTTTTGAATTTTAGGGTTTATCTTCATATTTTTATTGATGTTATGCTTCAAGTATTCTATGTTAGTGATTAGATAATCACTATATGATGATTGTA
>JAVDBV010084914.1:0-18196 GCA_032619315.1 Piper longum | reverse complement strand
GCTCGTCGAAAAGTGGCAAAAACAGGCACGGCCGGTGGGTGGCTCGATTCAGCCGGCCTGGGCGGCGATCAGCTCCGATTCTGGTCGGGGACGGTCGCTGGGTGGTTGAGGGGCTCAAAGTGGCTAGTGGATGGCGACGGTGGCGCCGGAATCGGCGACGCGGCCGAATCGCAGGCGCGGCGCTAGGTGGGCAATTCCGGGCGTCGCGGCGGCGTGCAGTGGCCGGGGTCGGTCGGGGCGGCAAGGCAACGGCGTCGTGGGGCGGAACGGAGTCGGTCGGCGGCCGGGCGGCGCTGACAGCGGCGGTGGCGGCCTCAAGTGGGGCGGCTAGGGTTTTGGGTGAAAGTGGGAGGAAGGGTCGGGGTAAAAAAAATGAACTGGTGGCATACTCGTAATTAAAACTTGACTCGACTACGTCTCGAGTCAAATTGATTATTTACTCGTAATAAAATCTAAAAAAAATCTAGAAAAATCGGGAAAAATCCCATAAAATAAAATAACACCAAAACATCATAATGACATGCTCTATAACTATCAACCTACACAAGCTGCCCGTAGCGCGTCCTAACACGGTAAACGGCCTAAAAGTAATTCTACGATCAAGCTACATAATAAAAAAAAACTCGACTGCATACTCTCATATATTCTGATAACTCATTCTTTTCTGCTGTATTCATGACGTTATCATCGTATACTTGGGTACACATGACCCCTCGTAGCTCATACACACGACTAGCGTCAGCTTAGTACACGTGTTCTGAAATATACTCGACTCGAAAATAACGGCCGAACCAACCGGTTCTAAATATAAAACCCTGACTCAAATCGTGGGTTTTATATTAGCCATATGCATTTTGATTTGATGGTATCTCGACTTTAAATCAAGCTTGAAAAAACATGTTGCATCGCAAGTGCCAGGAGCGAAGGGTGCAGATGACTGAGCACCGTGACCGAGCATGTCGGGCAGCCAGTACCGTGCATTACCGAGTACCAGCGACCGTGTGCAAGGGTCCTAGCGGAGTAGGGTCCCGGTGCAGGATGCCGAGTGGGCTTTGGGACATGCCAGCGGATGTTCGATATTGGGGTCAGCTAGTTCGAGCCAAGGGGTTTCGGTAATTACTACCGAAACACCAAGGGCTCACCAGATGACCGCGCCACACCCATGGAGTTTCCAATGATTGCAGATGAAATACCAAAAGTTAGATGATGTGTTCAGAGCAAAGAGAACTGTTGATCAGGGATCCAACGGTGATGGAAACTTCAAGAGGTCGATGACAAGGCTTGAGTGAGTGGGAGCCGTTAATCAAAACTTTGACGGTGAGGATGCAAGCTGATGACGTGCAGCACACTAGCCTGGTAGTCTATATAAGGAGATGCCATCCTTGTGTAGAAATCAAAGAGAGAAAAGAGTAGAACAACAAGTGGGTGGGTGTGAGTGAGATCTCAGTGGAGGAGAGTCACCTTGGTTCGGGAAAGGGTAAACCGTGGAGTGACTGTAGCCAGGCCGTCAATCGGATTGGAGCTTCACGAAGGACTACTGAAGTAGTCGAGTCCGCCTTTAGGATCAAGATATCCACATAGTTGTTATTCAACACTCTCGTGCCGGTGTAGCCGAAAGCTGCATGTAAGTCTTGTCGAGTGAAGGTCGAGAGGCAAAGTCGTAGGGTGTGCATGTCCACGACTTGGAAGTAGTCGAGTGAGAATTACTTGTATTATCATGTATTCATATTGATAGGATAGAGGTTGGGAAGAGTTCTTGTAATTCTTGTGGTGTAAGCATCGTGTTTGGCCACCAAGGACTAGACCAGTAATTCCGAGGTCTGGTCGTACTGAGCAGGGTGATCAGTACGTGGGACGCGAAGGCGCTGTAGCTTGGAAGTCTGGAGTGTTTGTGAAGAACCAAATACCGGTATCAATTGTGTTGGTGCCGTGTTGCGATCAGTGTGCCTCTTTGCGTAGCAGTCAGTTGCTTCGGACAAGGTGAAGGCTGAGTTTTTCCTGGAGGGGAATACACCACACGGGGATCTTTTGGGTGAAAAATTAGGCCCTAAGTGTGACCCTGTGACAGATACCACCCTTCCCTACTCCCCCTTAATCCCACTGTCCCACGCCAGCCGCCAACCCTCCCTGCTCCCCCTCGACCCTGCCATCCCACCGCGGCTGCCACCCCTCCTCGCCATCCCACCGCAATTGCCACCCCTCCCCACTCCACTTCAACATGCCCACCTGCGGCCGACATGCTGCTCAGTGTGTGTCGGGGGGAGGTTTAGATTTTTTTTTTTGAAAATAATAAATCTGGGTCACCCTTGTAATTGAACGACTCAAATCAAAGTTTGGGGCAGAAAAGAATTTATGCCATGGGCACACCTCAATGCTTGTATATATATATATATATATAGACGCTGAGGTAAGGCCAGGCCAAAAAAAAAATTTCTACCCCGAGCTTTAATCTGGGCTGTCCGATTATAAGGACGACCCAAATCTATTGTTTAAAAAAAAACTTTGATCCAAGCCGTCTGATTATAAGGACAATCGAGATGTATTGATTTTTTTTTTTAAAAAATGGCTATTGCCAACCAACCGTGGCTAGATCTGGCACCACCAGTCACATTCGGCCACGGGTGGCCTTGTCTGGCCACCCACCGGCCAAATCCAAACGTGGGGCAGCCGGACATGGCCAGTCATGGCCGAATTGGGTTGCAAGGCCCAAAATCTAGCCACGGAGGCCCCTGCCCCATTGCGACCGACCCCAATCATAGGCGCCCCTCCTCCCTGCTCCCCCTCAACCTCGATGCGGACGCCTCCATCACGCCACAGCTACAGCCATGGTAGGACGGCGTGGTTGAGGGGGAGTGAGGAGGAAGGATGTCCATGGCAGGGCGGGGGCATCCTCGGTGGGGAAGGAGGACCGCGACCAAGATAGCTAGGTCGAGGGGGAGCAAAGAGGATTCCCCCTCCCTTGCCACACAGGCATCCTTGGTGGGGCTGCAACAGCTGCGGGCGGGGGCATCCTCACCAGGATATTTGGCCTTGGAGCCCAAACTAGCCACCCCGTACTAGATTTGACCGATGGGCAGCCAGATAAGGTTGTGTAGGGCCCGATGTGGCCGGCAACAGGCCGCTTGAGGTTGGTCGGTGCGAGTGTTTTTTTTTAAAAAAATTAATAGATTTAGACCATCCTCGGAAGGCTAAAATCAATCGAATAATATAGATTAAAGCTCCGAGTATAAAATTTTTTCTATATAAGACTTTATATCCCTCGGCCATCATCTTACCCTGTCCACACGCATGGGCATTTCTGTCATTCCATCCTCCCAGCCTAAGTCCGGAACCAAGAAAACCAAATGTGAACAGAAACTAAAAAAATAAACGAAAATCAAAATTTTGAATCCGCCATCTTCGCCGCCGCCTCCGTCGCCGTCGCCGTCGCCGCCGCCGCCGCCCACAACTAGCCCCGATTCGATGGCCGAAGATGCAGCTTCTCAGGGGCCGCGGGCGGAGGCGTTGGGGCACGCGGTGATCCCCATCGCGAACAAGCTGCAGGACATCTTCGCGCAGCTCGGGAGCGGCTCCACCGTCGACCTCCCCCAGGTCGCCGTCGTCGGAAGCCAGAGCAGCGGAAAGTCGAGCGTGCTGGAGGCGCTGGTCGGACGCGACTTCCTGCCCCGGGGCTCGGACATCTGCACCCCGCCGCCCGCTCGTTCTGCAGCTCGTCCACACCGCCGCCGCCGGGAAGGGCAGCGAGGGCGGGGACGAGTGGGGCGAGTTCCTCCATCTCCCCGGGAAGAAGTTCTTCGACTTCGCCGCCATCCGCAGCGAGATTCGGGTTCGGCCTTTGATCCTATCCGTTTTTTTATACTTTATTTTTACTTGAGATTGATTGATTATGTGGTGGTTTGTTGAATTGAGGGTTCGATTATTGTGATTGAACGGGTTTGATGCGGTAAAATCGCTTGCTTGCTTGCTCTATTTTTCTTTTTCTCGAAGTTGGAGATTGAAATAGTTTGCTTAATGCTTTAATGTTTGTGATCATTGGGAAATGTGTTATTCTTGATTTATATGCTACCAGAACTCGTTCAAATATGTTATTCTTGATTTATATACATTAATAGCCAGAGTTCGATTACTATTTAGCCTGTCTTTTGTCAATATGAGACGAGCATGTAAATTCATATTTCTATGCATGGATGTTTTGTTGACTGCATTCTTGTGTTTTATGCTTATCTATGATCATTTTGTCTTTTTTAAACTTTATGTTATCTTATGTCTTGCTACATTGTACTATGTGAGTTTTTTTTCTTTTTTCTTTGACACGTCTACAGGTGGAGACTGACCTAGAAGCGGGTGAAAACAAGGGGATCTCAGACAAACAAATTCGGCTGAAGATTTTTTCACCTAATGTTCTTAATATTACTTTGGTTGACTTGCCGGGCATAACGAAAGTCCCAGTGGGAGATCAGCCTTCTGATATTGAGGCTAGAATTAGAACCATGATCGTATCTTATATTAAACATGAAACATGCATAATTCTTGCTGTTAGTCCTGCCAATTCTGATTTAGCAAATTCAGATGCGCTTCAAATGGCAAGGATGGCAGATCCAGATGGTAAAAATTTACATCCATGAGATCGTTTCATCTTTCTAGATTATACTTTATTGCTTAGCGGATAAGTTCTTGTAACTCTTGGTTTATTTTTTGTTGTATTTTCTGACAGGCTCTCGGACAATTGGCGTCATTACTAAAGTATGAAAACTGTTCTTCAGTCTTTTATATTTTGATTTGTCTATATGGTGGAGTAATTTTGTGTCTTTATCTATTTTGCTTCAGTTGGACATTATGGATAGAGGGACTGATGCACGGAATTTTTTGCTTGGCAATGTAATTCCTCTTCAGCTAGGTTATATAGGTGTTGTGAATCGTAGTCAAGAGGTAATTCATTGAATTTCTTTCTTTAGTATGCTGAATAACTTGAGTCCTTTGTAAGATTGAGTTAAAGTTATATAATCATAAAAGTTCCATCATATTTCTTTTCTGTGCATATGTTTATTTTCTGAACTGCCTTTTTTTTGTAAATTGTAGACTACAAAATCTTGTACCGTTCTGTCAAAGTTAAAATCTATAGACTCCATAAACCTATCTTGAGGTTGTAGTGTAAGAGGCCAGTTGAGCGTCAAACTTGCTTGCTCAGTTCTAATATATAACGTCTAAATGGAACACCTGTTTCCCATTTGTCTTCTTTTCTAACTTTTTTGTTTTTCAGATTGTCCTCTACCCTATGATTGTTGACATTTGTAACTTCAAGTATTCATCATTCTCCTAGATTTAACTGTTATCTTCATTTTTGGATAGGACATTATGCACGAAAGGAGTATTAAGGATGCTCTTGTTTATGAAGAGAACTTCTTTCGCAATAAGCCTGTATGAAAAAGTTCTGTTCTTTCTAAATCATATTTGTAGTTTTTGTTATTTCAAATTTATATAATTGGTATTATGTTTGAAGGTCTATCACGGGCTATCAGATCGGTGTGGCATTCCTCAGTTGGCAAAGAAATTGAATCAGATGCATTTAATTAGCCTATTTCGTAAATGCCAATTATTATTATTATGGCTTTCTGACTAATGCTTTTAACTATTGGTATGCAGATACTTGTACAGCATATCCGCGCTGTTCTTCCGGCATTGAAGACACGGATTAGTGCTGAGTTGGTCACTGTGGCAAAAGAGTATGCAACTTATGGGGAAATCACAGAATCAAAGGTGCCTTTCCTCCAGTCAGTTCTTAGTGAAATGCTTGTCATCTTGGTTTAAGTTACTCATTTGGTGTTCTGTGACTGCTCGACTTTTCTCATCCAACTAGGTTCTTATCAATGTATGCTACATTGAATTCAAATACACTTTTGCAAGCGTTTCTGTTCAGATACAAGGTAGATGGAAGAAATAATTGGTTGCTAAGATAAGAGGAATATAGGTTTGCAGTTATATTTGGCTCAGAATATGGGTTCATGGGTTAAGTTCAAGCATAAGTGTGTGGCTAATTCACATCATACGTTACAAAGCTAGATAATGCTGATGAGGAAATTCTGCTGTTTAAAGGCTTTTTATGCTAGCTGATATTTAACTGCATGATATCTTCTTAGGGAGACCTAATAAGTCATTGGATAGAGTATTTTGCCCAACATTATATTATTTGTGCAAAGGATGTTTGAAATTCTAATATTGGGGGTAGCTTGCTCGCATGATGTGATCTTATTTGGACCATGAAATAGGGGTAGTTTGAATGTCATTTTATTAGTATCAGTATGTTGGCATTATTAAACTCTATTTATTTAAGAAGGTATTCGCTGAGAGTGCTATATTTACCCGATAGAGATGCTTCTTTCTTGACTTCTATGATACACTTGTGGTTGGTTGTTTTCTAGCAAAATGAATGCTTTATTTATACACTTTCTAAAGGCAAAGTCTTGTGTTGTTTAATAATAACGGTAATTCTTTGAGCATCTTGATATATGGAACATTTGTTTTACTCTTTTTGTGAATGTTGACAAGATTCTAACTAGGTGGGTTTATAAATGCAGGCAGGTCAGGGTGCTCTACTCTTGAACATTCTCACTAAATTTGCTGAAGGTTGGTGAACTTTTTCTAATGCATATTTTTGGCTTTATTGGGTTCATTATGCCATCTTCTTCTTTGATGGAAGTGTGCCTTTTTACTATTCATTTGACTCTGTGATCACTCTGCGAAGCATGAAAGATCTAATAATGCATTTTATTACAGCATTTTCTTCAATGGTGGAAGGGAAAAATGAAGCATTGTCTACATCTGAGTTATCTGGTGGAGCACGTATTCATTATATCTTTCAATCTATTTTTGTTAAGAGCCTAGAGGTACTTACATTCATTCTTATAATTTAACCACATTCTCCTTTCCCTTGACTTGGTTCCATCTTCCTTTTTAACATTTAAGGTGATTGTAATATGGTTCTATTTCCCAGGTATTTTTTCCATAACATTGTCCAATGTCTTGATATGAACTCGTGTTGCCTTCTTTAATTTGGGACATGCTGTCAATTTTTTATGTTTAGCTGCATTCAAAATAACTTAATTTTGCAGGAAGTGGATCCATGTGATGGTTTGACTGATGATGATATACGAACTGCCATTCAAAATGCAACTGGTGCAAGATCTGCATTGTTCGTTCCAGAGGTCAACTTGATTATACCATCTTATTTTTGCTGTCTCATTGCTTTAACTTCCGTGTTTAATATTTAGGTTCCATTTGAGAATCTTGTCCGAAGGCAGATTGCACTGCTGCTGGATCCAAGCATCCAGTGTGCAAGGTTCATCTATGATGAGCTGGTCAAGGTACATTTAAGCATTTACCCGTTGGTTTTTGTAAAATTACTTACTTATTCTATGGCCTTAATTATAAGTTAATCTCATTTCAGATAAGCCACCGCTGTCTCAGCAATGAACTGCAAAGATTTCCCACATTAAGGAAAAAAATGGATGAAGTTATCGGCAACTTTTTGAGAGACAATTTGATACCCACTGAGATCATGATTGAAAACATAATTGAAATGGAGGTTTGGGAAATTTACCAATATAGAGTGGCATATAGTTTTGTATTTAGTTAGTATTAAGGCATAGAGCTCTTCATTGTAGATGGATTACATAAATACTTCACATTCAAACTTTGTTGGAGGAAGTAAAGCTGTGGAAATAGCCTATCAGCAAGTCAAGACATCTCGAGCAGCTGCTACTAGGTTAAAGGTATCATTGTGAACATCTATCTAACCTTTGAGACTATTATGCTATGTTGACTTTGAACTCGGTCATTGTTCAGGAAGGAGCTGAACCTGAGAAAGTACCAGGATCTGAAAAAACTTTCAAGTCTAGAGCAATTCTTCCTAAATCTGTGCCCAATGGAATTGTTCCTGAGCCGGTATGAGTTAATCAATTTTATTTTTGCTAGCTTATCTTGATGCTTGAGCCTTCAAAATCTGTTGATATATATAGTTAAATTAAAATCTTACTTTTTAAATATGAAAGAAAAGTGAAATTATTGTATTCCTTGGTTGGGATGATTTGCAGGGGGCACGGCCTGCTCCTGACATTGAGAAACCTGAATCTTCAGGTGATACTTATATCTCAACTAGCTTCCGTATTGTTAGCCATTATCTTATCCCTGCAAAGATGATTGTACTCACTCTGTTTTGGTTTAGGGGGAACTGCAGTGTCGAGTTGGGGTATTTCATCCATTTTTGGCAGGAATGATGGTAGTAAAGGCTCAACTGCCAAGCAAAATACCATTCCAATTCATACCATGGAACACTCATTCTCAATGATCCAACTGAGAGAAGTACATTCTATTTTATTAGTAAAGCTCAATGCAAATCTTCTATTAACTGCTAATTTTGGGTGTAAGTAATTTGTGGTTTGGTTCATTTTTGTGATGCAGCCACCAGCTATATTGAGACCAACAGAATTGCAGACAGAGAATGAGGCCATTGAGATAGTCGTCACAAAATTGCTATTAAGGTCATATTATGATATAGTGAGAAAGAATATTGAGGATTCTGTGCCCAAAGCAATCATGCATTTCTTGGTAAGCATTGTTTTTCTTGTGGTGATGGTTTATGTACTTCCATTTGACCAATCTAGGTGCGAGTGATGAACGTGCATACTGTGTGAAGCAAAAAATAAAAGGTGTTTCGAGTGCATGTTGGCCTATAGGCCAAATGACGAGATGATGTGCATGCATTTGTTCAGATCTCTGAGATGATGCCCCCACAAAGTATCAGTCAAGCGCTAGTCTTCTGCTATGTGATAATGTTGGTTTGGTCCATTTGAAATGATTTCATACCAACCCCGAATAAGAGACAAGTTTCTTCCTTTGATGAATCAAATATAGCCACTCAGTAATCAGTAACCATGATTCATAGTTCTAGGAGACGGTTTTTGTCTCTGTCACGGTTATGCTAATTTCTATGTGGCATCATTTCAATTAATGTATTGATATTTCTGTTTTTTTGTTGTTCTCACAGGTTAACCACACCAAAAGAGAGCTGCACAATGTGTTTATAAAGAAACTTTATAGGTTAATGGACCCTCACATTGAGGACTCGATAGATTTTTAGGGAAAACAAGATTATCATGACTTCACTAGTGAGAAATTTCCTCATCACTTCATTTTTTCGTAACAGAGACAACCTCTTCGAAGAAATGCTTCAGGAGCCCGACGAAGTAGCCGTAAGAAGAAAACAAGCCCGAGAAACTCTTCGTGTATTACAGAAAGCCTTCCGGGTGAGTATTATACATTCATAATATGTTTTTCTGTATGTATTGTTTGTCTTTCTGTAAGCTAATGTTTCTTCCGGTTGTTACTAGACATTGGATGAGCTTCCACTTGAAGCTGAAGCTGCAGCAAAGGGATACAGTGTAGGCTCTGATGCGACTCCTTTGCCGAGGGTCCATGGCCTTTCTACGTATTCTCTATATGCAACAAATGACTATTCTGCTTCTCCAAAATACACAAGATCGCGGAAGTCGTCCCACTCGGGAGAGCAACTTCCCTTGCATGCAGATTCGAATGGAAGCATATCCTACTCCGGTCTTGGATTGGATCCTGCAATTGATTAAATCTATATCTATGCCAAGCGTGATCAGTTTGAAGGTCAGATCTTTTTGGTAGCAATGTTTTTCAGTTCTAACTTTCTTTTGTTTGACATTCGGCCCACATGGCATAGAAAAACAAGCATATAATTTTATTAGCCGGAATCGTCTGCATATTTTTTAAAATGCAAATTTGTTCATATAAGTCTTGCATCTTGCATCTTGCATCTGATAAATAAGAATTAGTTGTTTAGGGTCTTTGTTCCAGACCCCTTTTGTTTCTCGCCGACAAGTTTCAAATTTTATTTTACAAGCTATGTATCTATTCTTTTAATAATTGATCCTGTGGTAGTACAAGTAAACATATCATCTTGTGCTAATTTTGGGTTCGTCTTTCACTTCTGTGACTACTTGCTTGATATTGGATTGTGGTATGAATCATAATTTTAAATACCGTATCCTACTAGTTAGTAAGTTAACTAGATTTATAGCCGGAATAGAGTATGTTTACGTTCGACTAAGTTATAAAATTATGAATAAATTTTTTTTATTAAATATCAAAATTGTATTTTAATATTAATATTTTATAATATTCCAGTTAAAATTATATTAATTTTGACAAAAAAATTGGGATAAAAAATATGATATGGATCAAAATGATACAGACCACTGGGATAAAAAACTGGGTAAGGATCAAATGATACAAACTGCTATAAATGAATGATACAATACGGTATATAAATTTATGGTATAAATGAAGCTGTCTATCAAGTGATATGATTTCGGTATTTAAACTTACGCCGGTGTTGTCTATCAAAACCGAAAGCAATGCGGGAGTAAACAATTTACCAGCGCATTTGTGTCTACCAGCAGGAGAAGGTAAATACATTTAATCAGCTTTCACTACACTGGAAATTCAAAGTAAGTCAAAACCCAGAAAATTAATCTTGAAAAACAATCAGAACCATGATCAGGCAAAGCATTCCTATTGAAACCCATGATGCAAATGCAATTAGAAACTGCAAACCCAACATAATTCTACAACTGAAAAACAAAGTTTTTGCATTTTTTCGTCACAATTGTACAAGAGTTTTATTCCAAGGCATATATGTCCTATCACCTAAGTTCAATTGATCTTTCATGCAGCCGTGCTCTTCTGCTAGTCTTTGAGCCCATGCTCGGTCCCTCGCAACAGCAGCCATTTTCCTTTCAACCCTCTCCATGTGAGCTTGGCTGCTTGCATTTTCGCCTTCCGTTTCCTTCTCTCGTCCTGTTCAAATGACAATCCAACAACAGGACTTAAATCTAAATGCCCTCCTTATGTGATTATAAAACCAGACCCAAATGATAGGAGTTGGAAAAGGGGAAAATCCTAGAAATATGTTCTTCGTATTTGTAATCTATTTCAACAGTTCACACCAAGTCTGCCATAAAAAAATAGATGAAAATCCTTCACCCATTCAGAGCTATTTTCATGTTTCTGAAAAGAATGCAACGCAATTCAATCGTGGTATCCTAGTGTTTTGGTTAGTTGTCTTTTTAACCTTTTAAGCAGAGACATAATCAATCCCATTGATGGAATGAGAAGTATGGAAGGAAATATAAGAAAATGCCCACCGCAAATCCTTTTAATGCGATTCCTCCCTTGAACACTGCCTCCATTAGGTCGACTTCTTGGCATCAGCTCACCAGGCACATACTGCACTTATGCATATGGGCCTGCAACACTCAATTCACATCCCAGTCTTAGATCCCATCATGCATATAGAGAGAAAGTATGTATTCGGTATTCCCGCAAAAGAAACAACTAACTACATAAATTACGGTAGAAGAATTTCACTGCAATTACACGTAAAGCAGTAATACTGCAATTAATTTCTGAGGTAGTAGGAGAAGAATTCAGCATAAAACAATCATTGATACAAATATCAGTACAAGAATTAAACATATGCAATAAAAACCTGCAACCTTCCCTCACAATCAAGTTCAACATCTGTTAGGATAAATAGTAAATATATATCCCAACAACATCACATTCAAGCACATAAATTTTTAAGAGAAGTGTCCAAATTCAGCAAAAGAACCAACAACTGACGGAATTTTCAATAGAAGAATCACAATGCAGTCACACGTACGGACCTGCAACGTTCATTCACAATTCCAGACCTGATTCACATTCAAACACACAAAATTTCAAAGGGAAAAGAAGTTCCAGAAATACAGCCTAAGAAGCACCAATTGCCATGGAACTCTATACAAAAATCCTTCTGCAACTAAGACAATAAAATATCATTCTGCTTCCCATTATTCATATGTACCTGGAACGTGAGTGATTGTTGCAGGTTCATATTCATGGATGGGGTATGATTTTTTGTTGTTCTACTTGTTTCAGAAGTTTAATGTGTCTTGCATAAGTGCCCGTCCTTCCACCAATCGCCGCTTTCCAGACTCGATTCTGCTATCGGCGGCTCGCCGGAACATGCTGCGGCGGGGAGGGTGCCGCCGTCTCCACGTTGGGAGGTTCATAGCTTGACCGACCCCAGGCCCCCAAAGCGGCACGAACCGATCTCTAAGCGATGACGGGGCGTCGGAGAAGGCTCCGCAGCGGCGACCCCAACACCATCGCCGGTCCTTGCGGCTCACGCAGTGGAAAAAAAAAAAAAAAAAAAAAAAGAAGGGAAGAGTTTTCGGGGAAAAGATTGCAACTTTAGAAGTTGGAGAAGATGGATCACGCAGTGGCACCTGGAACTCCGGCGGCGCCGCCGACGGTGTCTTCAATTCAGACGGCGGCGAAGAGGAAGAGATCCCAAATGGGACAAATGGCCTCCAACTTGGATGGACACGGTCAGGGATGCCAAATCTGGGGACCGCGTCCGTGTTATTAAAATATTTTGTAAATGATCACGGTCAGTCATAAAGAAAAATTTAAGAACATGGACACGGACACAGCACGGACACGGAGGCACAAAACGTGGCAGAAAATCAAAATACAGACGCGGATACGGACACCCTTAGCCCTTAGGCATGGCAACCTAAGCTGAATGTGATTGGTTCAAATTAACAAAAGTCAACTTGTTTGTAGTCAAACATCAAACATCAAATTGATTTTTTTTTAAAAAATAAAACTAATTTCTTTTAAATCACAAATTATTATTTTTCATATTAATTATGAGAACCAGCTCGAACACTCCGTGGGATCAAATATTTATTCTCATTTTTAACATTTCAAACTTTTTTTACATAAAAACACACTTCAACATGTATTACCCAATTTTTTGTTTGCCCAAAAGGTTCGCCTTCTTCGGCCAAATCCCATCTTTTGCTAAGCTTGGAATAATTCTAGCACCAAAGTTCCATATTTAATCCTTCCTTTGTTTTTTTATTATATATATATATATATATATATACATATATGGCGAATGTTAATTATGTACTCAAAGCCTATGTAACATTCGGCAGAGGAAGCCAATATTTAGCAATGCTAAAGCCTAGTAAAAGATGGGATCCTTGAAAGTTATATAACATGGAAAGAGAAGAGGATTGTTGGGTTTTTTTTTGATAAATTCCTAAATATCTAAAATTGCTTAGAAGATAACAATTTAGTTTGACAAAAACTTAAAGAATATAAAACTACACCATGCATGGAATTCCTATAACCAATCACTCCCTAGTGCTTATAAGGAAAAACTTCGTCATCCTTGCAGAGACAGATCCCTAAAAAACCACCACATATCCAACACCATTGAATCGTTTAGCTGAAATCGTAAGCAGGTAGAAAAAAGCATTTAACCATCATATAATCGACCATCAAAAAGAGTATAAGAGGGGATAAATATTTGTGTGTAGTCAGAAAAACACTACAGCATGTAAAATGCTGAAAGTAATCATGCACTTGAAGGTTGCATGATATAAAAAGGTTGCAATAGTTTCACCTGTTCCAAAACCACATAATGTTTTTCTTATTCTAAACCTAAAGAAGGGTTTAAGAAGATCATAGAGCTACATGGCTCATTACTTCCCGCTTGAACCATCCAAACTCATTTCCTGAAGATTCAGCAAAAGATCATCGGAGTTCAGGAATACTCGGTTGGCTGAGTTTGAGATTGTTTGGGCTATTTCTCTTGCTGCTTCAATCTTTCTCAAGGTGATAAATGCTGGGTTGTTGGAAATTGCTTGTCCGATAAGCTGTGCACTCTTCGCCTCACCCTAGCAATAACGAAAAAGAACCGGAGAAAAGACAAGGGTTTCACTAATGCGTTATAGTCCGAGTAATAATTTGCAAGGTATAACAAAGTTTTGCATACTTGCGCTCTAATGATGGCACTCTTTTTGTCTTGCTCGGCCTTTTCCACCACATATCTAGCTCGCTCTGCTTCCTGAGCAGCAATCTGCTTAGCTTCAATTGCTGCAGTGTATTCTTTTCCAAAAGTTAAGCTCGTGATAGACACATCGTCCAGCGCAATATTGAAAATTCGTGCCCTGTCAGTCAAAATTCTGTGAATTTCCCTGCTGACAGCCTATGCAAAAAACCAAAAGACCATTTCTGCATTAGACAATAGCATAATATGTGAAAAATTGCTTAGTGCTAAAATAGAAAAAGGCCAACCTCTCTCTGTGTTATAAGCTGACTAGCATTATACTGGGCAACCCAGCCTTCAAAGTTTCATGAATAATGGAAGGCAGAACTCTCTCATTGTAATTTTCACCAAGAGTGCGGTATATTGTCGGGAGTTGGTCTGCCACAGGTCTAGTCAAAACACGAAGGCTGATCTTGACCTGTTCCATTGGTAGAAGAAAAAAAAATCAATATTACCAACTAGAGGAAAGAAAACTAGAATATGGTCCAAAAGTACAACATATATCACCATTTGAAGATCGCGGCTTCCAGAGGTACTCTCTACAAGATGTGGATGAGCACGGACATCATATATAATTGATCGCTCAAACCAAGGAATAATTAGATGTGTTCCTTCAGGGTAAACCTGCAAACAATCATCAATATAATCTGAAACAAAGACCAGAACTGACGCAGTCATCCAGTAGTATTTATTATTTAAGTAGCTTCACAATCCATTCCAAAGCAATACAATACAATCAAAAAACATAAAACGTGATAACAATAAAAAAAAAAGAGAGGCGAAGTAAAAAGGCAGTTAAGAAGGAAAAATAAAGTGATTCCAGCAACACATAGTTGTCTGTCCAATATAATGAATATCCAACTAATGTAGCTCTGTTACTATCAAACATGTTATTATCTCATAATAATCAGAAAATAGTTGCTTACATTAACACATCTAGGATATCTTCATGGCATCATCAAAACAACCACTTCACACTCTTTAATGTAGATTTCTTGTCACTGAAACGAGTATTATGTTTTTATAGAGAATCACTAAAGCTGAACATTAACAACATTGGCTTCTTTGCCTCATGACTATTGTTGTTGGAAATAAATTTTTAATGCCAGCCATGGACAGAAAGAGAGATAATAAGACCAGGGAAAATACTTATAAACAGCCATCTCAAGCATTATTAGAATATTTACATGAAGTAGAGGAGTGGTTGCTAAACAAAAATTCCCAACAGAAGAGTAATATACCTTGTTTTTAATACCATCAATGCGATTGAACACTATAGCCCGATTTCCTCCCTCAACATTGAAGAGACTATTAAGAGGTCCATAAAGACCAAGGCCTCCAATTACAGCAACTTTCGCCAATGCAGCTGCAGCACGAGCCCCAGGCATGTTGGGAATCCTTTTGTAATTCATGTTTGACAAACTGGAGACACAAAATGCCAAATAGCCAATCATACACATTAAAAAGTTCATTTCCCACTAAATTAAATGAATAAATTATATGGGAGGATTTTGCCAAAAAAAAAAAGACACTTGTGGGCATTTCAATAAATTAGCAGTGTTCGAGAAAGAGTAATAAACATGAAGAACAGTAAACAACGTACATGTTTACTCAACAACGATAAATCAAATATGATACTACTACTCATTAATGCCCAATCCAGAACATAACTATCATCATATGACAAGCTATGGATACATATAGGAAGAAGGTGAAAAAAACAACATATGTTAATTACTCCTCATCAATGTCCAATCCAGATCATAAACTATCACCACAAGGCAAGCTTCAGAGACGTCTTGGAAGCAGGTGAAAAAGGACAGCATACACTGCTTTAACATGGATTCATTCAGACGGTAAAGAATAAATTGGGATTTTCTCAAACTTGGTCCAAACATAAAATACACAAAATTTACACAACAACCATAAACCAATCATCTCCACCAATAAAAGCAGTTCATGCCAACTCAAAACACATTCACCACCATTACACACCCTATATAGAAGACATCTAGAACAACAGTATACTGCTTCAACATAAAAAAATGGGTTTTGTCTCAAACTCGAGCTCAAAACAAACACCCATCACTTCCACTATAGACACACCACGGCTCTAATTAGCTTCCCCATTCATAGAAAAAAAGTTTTTACTAAAACAGTATTTTCTAAAACCTGGTCCAAACATGAAACACACAAATATTCACTCAATAACAACAAAGCCAAGCATTCCCACTTTCTACCACTAGTAGTAGCCAATGCCAAACCAAAGCACATTCACCACCATCACACCACCAGACATCTAGAGCAACAACAGAACACATAATCTTTAAACATCATCAAAAAAAAAAAAAATGGTATCATCTCAAGCCCGACCGACCTCAACTCAAACAGCCACCGCTTCCCCATTCATAAAAAAAAATAAAATTAATGAACAAAAAAGTAATCACATTAGACATCTGACATCAACTTCATCACAGCGAAGAACAAAATAAACCACCCCAAAAACCACCAAAAAAATCTTAAAAAAAAAAAATCAGAACAACAGCAGATGTATTATAACAAAATGCAGAATGGAGCCATCGGAAAATACTAAAAGGGCGGAACGAGGGGATCACCTCGAGAGAGCGGCGGCGGTGGGAGAGAGGAGGGTCGGCCATGGCGCCTTCACTCTACTCTCCGCCGTGGGCAACAAGAGAGGGTTCGGGTTTTAAAAACTTCCGACCCCGCCCGTTTCGGTTTTGTCTTAATTCCATGGACCGGCCCGGGTTGGTTGCTTCACCACATCTGCAAAATATATCGATGTAGTTTTATATTATAATATAAAAATTCCGGTAAATATATTTTAACTTTGTATACATAAATTTTAATTGACAAAATAAACGACAATAATTGGATTTATTTGTTTATTAGAGTGACATTTATAATCCCTCTTTCATTATTAATCAATAAGAGGAAATAGATTAATGTGAGATGAATGAGAGTGGGCGAAGATGATTACACAAAACTGCGTTATATTAAACATAAGGTTTGTAAAACCCACGATTCGAGTTAGGGTTTTATATTTAGAACCGGTCGGTTCGACCGTTATTTTCGAGTCGAGTATGTTTCAGAACACGTGTACTGAGCCGACGCCAATCGCGTGTATGAGCTACGAGGGGTCATGTGTACCCAAGTATATGATGATAACGTCATGAATACAGCAGAAAAGAATGAGTTATCAGAATACATAAGAGTATGCAGTCCATTTTTTATTATTATTATGCAGTTTGATCGGAGAATTACTTTTAGGCCGTCTATCGCGTTAGGACGTGTTACAGGTAATTTGGGCAGGTTGACAATTATAGAGTATGTCATTTTTATTTGTTGTGTTTATTTTATTTTCTGGGATTTTTCCCGATTTTTCTTGATTTTTTTAAGAATTCATTTCGAGTAAATAATTATTTTGACTCGAGACGGAGTCCAGTCAAGTATTATTTACGAGTGTGCCATCCAGCCCTTTCTTCTCCCCCCGACGCTTCTCTTTTTTCACCCAAAACCCTTGCCGCCCCCCCTTTTTCAGCCGCCGCCTCCGCTGTCGGTCGCCGCCCGGCCGCCGACCGACGCCGCTCAGCCCCGTCGCGCCGTCGCCTTGCCTCCCCGACCGAACCCGGCCCTCGTCCGGCCGCTGCGACACAAGAACGGCCGCGGCTAGCGCCGCACCGCGATTCGGTCGCGTCGCCAATTCCGGCGCCGCCGACTGCCGCCGTCGCCATCCACTGGCCGCCTCGAGCCCCTCGACCTCCCAGCTACCTTTCCCGACCAGAGCGCCGCCAATCGCCGCCCTCGCCAGCCCGATTTAGCAAACCACCGCCGCGCCTGTTTTCTCCATTTTCCGGCGAGCCGCCACCTCCGTCGGCCACTCCGACACGGCAGATGTGTCGGGCTCGTCGAGACGATAGACGCCACCGGCAAATCTCGCCGGAAAATCGTCGGAAAGTCGCCGGAAAATTGCCGAACCCGCCGGAAAACCACCGAAACTTGTCGGAAAACCGGAATTGGCGGAATTCATTGGAATTCACCGGAGCTTCCGCGGAGTTCACCCAGTCGAACCCGATCAAGCTTCGGACGCCGTGGAGCGCCGAATTCGAGGTTCGAGATACACGTACGATAAAGCCCTAACCGTCGCCGATTGCCGACGACGCGAGGTATAATTACCTCCAAGCTTGTTATTTAAGATTGATGATTGTT
>JAVDBV010084913.1:10615-32106 GCA_032619315.1 Piper longum | reverse complement strand
GAATGAATGTGTACATCCAGAGTCAAATAGAACATTCACACAAACACTTTGAATCAAAATTTTACCTACCTATATATATATATATATATAGGCCTAGGTCGGGAATTTACATAGTAGGCCCGAAGGCAGCTTGCGGTAGATCTTGCTTTTGAAAACACACTCGAGTGATCTCATCATCAAGGGTTATTAATCCGGAAATGTGATCGCCTAAATGGCCCGAGATAAATGGGATCCAATAAAACGCCACTTAACTCGTCATGCGAATAAGAAATCAAACATGCAACAGAATAGAGTGTAAAACAGAGACGAGTCCTAACGGACCTGGCAGAAACTCCAAGCGTGGTTGCGCGCCTAGGTGGCAAGCTCCTACTCCATACCTATACATCAAAACTAAGTACTAACGCCCGTTCATGATGCATTCATACATCCTATAACATACATACATTAATCACACATCAATAATAATCAATACAAATTTTCCCTAATCTAGGTTGCATTAAATTACAATACCTATTTAGTCTGCCTAATTAATCACTTATTATTTATTTTAATATCACACCATCACATATATCCATATTTGTATTAGTATAAAATACATAACACATAAATCATTCAATCATACTATCCTAGCATGTTGTGCTAATAATCATTAATTCTAAATAATTAAATTAAAACAAATTATACCTCGTGCGTCGTCGACAATCGGTGACGGCTAAGGTTTCGTCGCATGTGTCGGAGCTCAAATTCGGCACGCAGCAACATCTGAAGTTCGATCAGGATCAATTGGATGAACTCGGCAGAAAACCAGGCGATTTCGATTTTCTGACAAGTTCAGCGAGTTTTCAACAGGTTCCGACGGTTTTCCGACGACTGTCACGACAGGCAATCGAGGGTAAGTGTCAGCTTCATCTCGACGAACCTGACTCAATGGTGGTGACAAAATAGCCGACCGCGACGGCGATGGCCATCGACGGCGGCAGCAAATCTAGCCGGCGCAGTGGTTCGCTCCAATCGGGCCCACGGCTGGCTTCAGCGGCAGTGCTGGGTAGAGGGGAAACGTCAATGAGGTAGTGAGGGTGGTCGTTAGTGTCACAACTGCTGTGGTGTGGCCCGGATGGCGGCGAATCAACTCTGGGAGCGTCACCCGTTCATGGGCGATTTCGATGTCGTGGCGGCCAAGCGGTGGTCGGGGTTGGTTGGGGCAGCACGACGGCGGCACGACACGGTAGGGTGGCATCGATCGGCAGCAAGGCGGCGTCAACAACAGCGGCGGCGACAAACCTATGGGGTCGGCTTCGGGTTTGGGTGAGGAAAGTGTCGGGGAAGGAGGTGAAATACCTCAGTGGCAATTTCATAATTAAGTATTAACTTGATTCCTACTCGAGTTAAAATAATAAGTAGCTCTTAATAAATCCTAAAAAAATATTAAAAAAATAGAGAAAATCTCATAAAATAAAAACAAACGTCACAATATCCAAATGACATGATCTATAACTAATAACCCACCCTAACTACCAAATAACGCGTCCTAATGCGTTAATCGGCTTAAAACTATTTCTACGATCAAATCAATAAAAAGAAAATATACTGCATACTTTTATCTATTCTGATAATTCATCTCACATCATATCTTTGACGTTATCATTATATATTCAGGTATACGTGACTCTCATCACTCATAACTCACGTTGGTCTCGACTCAACGTGCGGTATATAAATTGACTCAACTCGAACCGACAGTTGAACTGACTGGTTCGCTGTAATAAAACCATGACTCGAGTCATGGATTTTGCATGGAAAATCTCACCCTCATAAAAAAAAGTCCACAAGACTCTCACTAGAAAAGTGCAACAGCATCACACAGTCATCTTTCCAGCCTCTGTCCGATGAACTAGATCCATCGTAGGAGAAGCCGCCACCTCCAATTGATCACCCTTATCTTCGAGTACAAACCCAAATCTAGTACTCACAATAAGTTGCCACCTTCACTGGAAAACGATGACAAATCTTGACCAAAAACCAGTTCTACTAGAAGTTTCCATTGTCACTGCTGCTAGCCGGTGCTGCTACAAACCAATGTACCACCTTACCAGTTGGAGATCTACTGATCTGGGCAATCTCTGCTCCAACAATAATGATGGTTTTAAAAACTTAATTCTTTTCCGCGCAATTTTAAAAAGGTTTAATTCTTTTCTGTGCAATTTTAAAAAAATTGTTCCTGTTAAATCGTTTGGACATTCTTGGTATAGAATTTTTTAATATATATATATATATATATATATATATCTTTAACCTGGTGATGAACCGTAAATCTTTTGGCATCTTATCCACGTTTTTTTGTGGTCTGTTTCTTATATAAGCCATAATATATATAATTTGTCAACCTTATAATTTTAATTAATTAAGCCATGATAAACAATTAAATTGTTGTGGCAGATTTTTTGCTAGTAGCATACGCATGTTAATTAACATTAGTTTTCATTCTTTTCTTGTAGTAAAATTATTTTTTAGAAATTATATTAATAGTATATAATAAGATTAACAATTTTAAATGTATTTTGAGTAAATAAGTGATATTATGTATATTATTATATTATATTATCGAGTCGAATTTGAATTATAACCGAATCGAATCGAGTTGAACACGACATTTATCAAACTCAACTCGTATAGATTCAAGTTCGAGTTTGAGTATTTAAATATCAAGTTTTTAGTTGAGTCGAGTTGAGCTAAACACTATATGCTCACAAATTTGCTCGCTCCATTAGCAGCTCTAGTTATAGCCTTGGTAGTTATTAGAATACACCCATGAACTTTATTCATTGGAGATGATCCTAGAATATATTTATTCATTTTACAAAATTTATTTATTTTTTATTTAATTTAATATGTCACAATAGATGATATTTGTTGATTTTTTTTCTAGGATGAAGGCCGGATAAAAGTTGTCTAAATATGGATGAAAGCTATAAAATATAGATTTTTTTTCAATTTTAGGTTAAAAGTTGTAAGCATTTTTTTTTAGAAATGTATACTGTTGAATCGTGTCTTAGGCATTTTGTAAAAAAATTGAAACATAGTTGAAACTTGAAAAGACATTTTATTATTGAGATAGTTTATGTAAATATATTTATAGACTATTTTTGTTAATTTTAATCTCTATAATTATATCTTTTTCTCTTAAACGAGCTACTTTTGACCTTACGATCGAATTAATTTTGATATCCCAAATGAGTTAGTTTTAAGGCCTTAAACATGCTAGTTTATTCAACTCGAGCTTGAACAACATTAGAAATATTCGAGTAAATTTTGAGTATATATGTTTAAAACTCGTTCGATTTCGAGTCGAGTTCAAATAAATTTTGAGCTATTCAAATTGAGTTCGAATACTGAGCTCAGCTTGCTCGCTCATTTCACAGCCCTAATCTTGTGGCATATGCCATCTTGAACATAGAGTCTTGAGTTATTCTTTTACTAAGTGGTAGGAAGAACAAGGACTATTTACCAAGCCAATGGGAAGGGAGAATCCTTGGAACCTAAGCTGTGGCAAAAGAACAAGGTTGACATAAAATTTTATTGTCATTGTTTAAATGTTTTAAGAAAATTTATAATTGATACTAATCGCATGCAAAATGAAGCCTACGAGATTCTCCGACAAGCACATGAGACAACAGTCAATGAACTCAAGTTGTACAATGTTTATCAATCAGCACATTCGCTAGTGGGAAAACAAGCTCATGAGTTTGATCTAAAATTAATAAATTTACTGAGACTACAATTGGGCTAGAGTTTTCTAGCATTCGGAAACTATGGAGGGGCAATCCTGGCAAATGCACAGGAAATGTGTTTTGAATCAATGGTGGGGATCCGTTGACAAGTGTCATTCACTTCTTGGATGGTTCCTAGAATAGTAGTTGTGAATTATTATTATTATTTTTATTCCAATAGAGAGGCATATGTTGCTCTTGGAAGTGACGGTAAATTTCACTAGGAATGTTAGGTATTCGTGCTCTCCATGACAATTCTCCATTTTATATGTTATTCGTTCAAATGATAGATTGTGCATTTAGAAGAAGTTTATGTAACATCATGAAAACTAAATCTCATATCTAATACATATTATAGTAAAATCTAATAAATTCGTACGGATGAATTTATAATCTTCAATTTAAATAATAGTCTTTGAAGAGATGACTATGCTTATCAGTTTACACGGGTTGAGATGTTACGAATGATACCAGAGTAAACCTGAGACTAGGTTGGATGGTGGTGCTCTATCTAGATAGATTCATATTAGGTTCAAAAGTTATGGAAAATAATTCTAATGATAAAATTTCCTTAAGATGGTTGAGCGTGACATCTCGAAAAGTTAGTCTCACATTTAATACTTAATATAATAAAATTTAATATATTAATATGGATAAATTTATAATTTTCAACTTAATTAATTATTTTTAAAAAATGACTAAATACGTTAGCCTGAATGAATTTGACACGGAAATTACAGTTTACAAGGAAATTTGGTGAATGAACTTGAAGTTTGTGTTGAAAGTGGTAACCCTATGCTATTAGAATCTCAATTTCATGAGGTAGTGTTTATGAATCATGGGGTCATCTGATTTAGTGGACTGTAAGAAACTTATGGAGAAATACATGGATACATTTCACAAGCCGAGGAACAAAATAGAAGGCAGAAATGTCCGAGTGGGTTGGATTAAATACATGGAATGCTCTTCATCAAGGTGTGGGAACAACTATTTTGAGAGAGATTATTAGAAACATCGTTTTTGAGGAGTGACAAAGCAAGTGTAATTTGGGCAAGCTTAAATAAATAGATGTAGTTGTTCAGAAAGTAAGATGGTCATATTCCATGGCATGGAAAAAGTGAGTTTTTTCCTGAAGTAGCGGTGCTTGTTCAAGTTTTGAAGATAAAGGATGTGCATTCTGAGGTTTGAAGTTTGGTTGATAAGATACAAAATATCTTCCATGAGGACAAGGTTTCAAGGTGGGAGTAATGCTACAAGCATACTTAATTGAAGAATTGATAGTGGAGCTTAATAAACTTCAATGCATTGGGTCGATGTTTGTGGGCTTTGCATGATGTAGTGGGTTTGTATAAATACTAGAGATTAAACTGTAATAGGTATGTTGTTGAGATTGGAATAGAAGTTTGTTCCTCTTATAGCTCCGCCGATCCGGATTCGTTCTTCTTCGGCTCCGGCCGTGTAGGCCAGCGATTCCATCCATCTCCCCTTCTCTGCCAATTCTCTATGGTTTTGCATGGTTAGAGAAAATGCCTGTAACATCTTATGTACAAGTTTGTCTTGTCGTTTGCCTTGTTTTACATTGTATCTCATGATGTGGTAATAGTGGACAAATATATTAATACTGCATACTAACAAAAGACAAATAGTAGAACATAAGCATGAGTTTTGCATCCCTAATTTAGAGTGATAAGAGTTTTATGATTGTACTTGTTTAATATTTTAAGAGTGCATATTAATATGTGTTGGAAGAAAAAGAGTGCATATTAAACAAGGATGATATTTAGGTGAGATCGTAAGTAAGATCACCTATAGTGTACACAAGGTTACGGTAACTGTCGATAAAAGTTTTAAGCGCGCATATTATAAAATTACAAAATGGTGCTTATAAAAAGTTTTATGGGAGGGAGTTTATTTGCCATATTTATATCTCCAACGCTTTGTTAATTATTCGTATTTTTTGTACTGAACAATCATTTTTCTTTGCATGCATATTTAAAATATTATGGTTAGACAGAGATATTATATATTGTTATATGGAAATATTATACTCGAGCATAATTACCAAGTCTGAAAAATATTCAGAGTTAAAGAAGAGTAGTTCAGTGTTATGAACTTTATATGCCTTAAGTTTAGGAGCATGTGGCCCATTAAATCTAACTTGGACTAAAGCGTATATTCAGACCTCTTTAGAATGTAAATAATGTTGTAATAACATTAGATAAATACTTTAAAAATGAATAGTAATAGAAGCCAAATATTTCTAAAAAGCACGTATTTATAGACCACCAGATTAGATAAATAATTTAGAGTGTGGCGAGGGTCAAGGATCCTGGTTTTAAATTAGAACCACTTACAACTATGAAACCGTCAGGTCTTATCATCACGCAGGAAAGAATAGATTTGCTTTTAGGCTAATCTATGTAATACCAGTTTTACCACGGCTACACAAAATGATACCGTAAACAACTTAAACTGGGATCACGGTTACTTTCTTATTCCAATAATATAAGAGTGCATACTAATAAAAGGTAAACACTTACCATGATTAAGGGGTGTATGTCCTTACAATAACATTACATAGCATCTTTTAGACTAAACATGGAAGTAAAACTAAAAAATGTTACTAAAGAGGAATTGGCGAAAGTATGTGAAAAAGAAAAAAAAAAGCATTCATCATCATATCTATATACAAATTGGATTACAACAATGGAAACAAAAGGTTGGACTCGAGATCCCTAACTACTAACTAGAGAAGGTGAAGAAGTAGGGTGTTAATGGTGGTAAAAACTCGAACTCCAACTAAATGAACAGGTAAAGAAACCTTGCGCAGCAAGTCGAGGAAGCTAAATATATAATGGTATGTGGTGGTGACAATACACTAAATTATGTTATCCACGCATACATGCAACTAGGCCTATCACGAGATATCCAAAACAATATTGCAATTTAATTTTTGGAGAGAAATTACAACTTGTAAGTGGTACCCTCAAACATAGTTCATGAATTTCGGAGACAAATTTGTATAATAATATACATTCTTTTAGGGCGACAGACTACAAGCATGATAATCTAATTCATCACAAATATATAACTAAAAACTAATCTTATTTTGGGCCGACTAGTTTTAATATAAATAATGCATGCCAACTTTATTAAAAAAGATAAAAATTCATTAATATAGGCTGCTTTTAACAACATATTAAATCAAGAAAATCAAATGCAAAAGAGATACACAAAACCGGTATAAATATACTTTTTAATAGCTCAGAACACAAATCAAGACCTTATGTTCATAGCAATCTTAATCCAAATGTCATGAACTAATACCAAGATCTAAATGAATTCCAAAATATGAGAAGCTCGATACAGATTATTAGAAATCCCAAAATATATCATGTTAAATAGATTAAGAAAGTAAATAAACATGGAAACATACCTGAATCTATAGATCCAGAGAATAAGAGAGGTGATCTGCCCATTACCTGCGGGCATGGTGAATCTGTTTTTCGCTGTCCCAAAGCTGTTTCAAAAAATAAAATAAAAAAAATAAAAAAGTTGAAAACCACACCCTTCCTAACCAGCTTCCTTGTCGGGAAAGTGCTGGCAATGGTGTTGGCTATATAGCCGACAAATTGAGCGTAGGAAAAAAATTGTCAGTCACCGGTAAATGCAGGAACCATTCGGTACACTTCGAAGCCGACTCCATAACCAACCGGACCAAGCCTTTGGTTTCCTCATCTTCTCCCCAACCTTGTACATCACGTTTACATCCTTGATATCCATCGTGAAGCCCTTGGAAGACTCCATGGCTGACCAAACAAGAGTCTACTTCCTCACTAATTGCAGCCCTTGGAAGACTTTGTGCCATCTGCTCAGCAAATAATTGACACATGCTTGGTACTGCAGCAGTGCCCGTCCACACCATTTTGAGCATTTATAAACTGGCCGTGCAGTTTAGGTCCACACCACAATAGACTTAGGTATCAATGAGATGCGTCACAAGGTTGGTTAGTTGGCTCTCGTACCACGTGAAAATAGATCCACAAATTTTACTCTAAATACTAGTCATTTAAGAAGAATAAAGAACTCACGTTTACACTAGTCACCCCTTACCTTATACAGAAATGTAGAACAATAATGTTAACACACCCGGTAAATATAAACCGCATTAGACTTATTATGCGGACCTTACATCCTCGCTATATGGGCTTCCTATTTTAGGCATTTATAAATGGGCCATGTATATTACATCCAATATTAATATTAATCATTACTCATCTCATATATATAAATGTGAAACAATGATATTAACATACCCTTATGTATGCAAATCGTATTAAACCTAACACGCAGACCCTACATCCACAGCACATGTGCTCATAGACCCTACATCCACGCCGTACGAGCTTTCCATTTTATAAACAGGAGTGAAAATTATGTCTGCACTACAATAGGCATGAGCGTTAAAAGATGTAACACATGAAGTAGACATAAACACAATACTTAAATAGTCTGCATGCATTGGTACACATTGACATACATGCTACAAAGTAAGCGATAAGCAATGTAGAGTCGAAAGTGTACGTGATATGCAATACGTACATGAGCCATGCCAATGTATATGAGTGCCCTAAGATCAGACGGAGCAAAACCAAATCCCATGTCCGAGAAAATAAAAAAGGTAAAGAACAAAAATTATCCTATTATAAGTGGCTAAATAGTTCTCAAATGAACATCTACTTACTACTTACTAAATTCTTTCATGTCTAGGACGTTATTAAGTGAACATCAATTGGATACATGTCATCGTAGTCAAACTTTAACCAATGGCCACATGAAATTGAGGTAAGTAATTTCATTCTTAGCTTATGTATCCCCTTACTGTTTTGCCCTTAGCTGCTTTACAAATATCTCTTTCAAGATAGATGACAATGCCTCTATTGCTATATTAAATTGTAATATGTTGATTACCAAGTAGTTTTATGATGACAGATTGTATTTTTACTTTATTATAGGATCATTATTATGTTTCTTCCAAAAGACATTACTTAAAAATATTGGCCCTACACTATTTTTTATATAAGTAGATCCATATAAATTATTTAATTACTTAATTGTTTTTTATTACACTTCTTTGTAAACTACTACTGCTTGATTTCAAGTACACAGTGAAATACGCAACGTGCTAAGCTTGAGTGTCGCTTGTTTGTAGAGTGGCACTCACACTATTTTCGCGATTGATGCAGAGATGGTAGCATGCCTCCACCAATCGTCGGCCACCATCATCATTCATATAATTGTTGAGGTTATTATCATTTTTAGTTCTTTATTATTTTTTTTATTTATCAATTTTCAATTTTTTTACCTTTGATTATTATGCGAAGACGTCAACGCGCAAGAGTGCTAAAAATACTAATGCTGCAATACCTAGACCTTTATAATAAACGCAAGTAAACAATTAAAACAAAAATGATTCGACTGTGATGAAAGAATAATAATAAATAAATAATCAAAATAAGTACAAGTAATAGATGGGCAAGATAATAAATAATATAATGAACCTAATAGTATAGTATGTGAGGTAACACAAGTTCAAACTTATAAAGTTATTTAATTTAACAAATTAATCAAACCATGCAAGCTACTAAATAACTTTGACTGTGATTCACTTCCATAAAGTGAACAAGTCTAACATAAAAGAGTTAGGTTAAGTGTTCAAACAATTGAATCAAATTAAAACAATGCATACAAATAGGAAAGAGAAAAGATAAAAATAGAATTTTTTAAGAGGTTTCGAATTCGTGCTTCTCTCTTCTAACCTACCAAATCCTTTGATGAGTAGGTCTTCCTAGCTTCATTATGACAACTAACTTGTATAACTTACAAACAACAACAAAATGTCCTTCATAAGAGCAAAGAGTAAAGGAATTTTGTTTTTATAAACCCTCATTGTCAAGCACCCCTCAAGTGCCAAGGGAGCTTGAACTTTTAATACCATAGGAGCCTCCAACAAGTCTTCTCTCTCCAAAGCCAAATGCCAAGAAACTTTATAAACTATATGTCTTCCTTTTCAAGCACCTCCCAAGTGATAAAGTGTCTTTTAACTAGTCCAAACACTCTTAGAGCAACCACCACTTGAAATTACATATCCGTTCACAAGCTCACACCTTGAGCCTAAGGAGTCTTCCAAGCCACACACATCTTTTTCTAAGCAAAATGCTCAAACATTCACCACCCCTAGGGAGTTTACAAATCAGTTCAAGCACACTTGAATAACTCCTCACAACAAGAGCATCTCCTTGGATAAACAATCAAATTTTAGGAATTCAAGCTAATAAGAAAAGCTAATCTTAACACAGGCTTGAATTTTTCAAATTGATTCAAGAGAGTTTGAGGTTTACAAATATAACAGAAGGTATTCAAAACATACTCCTCAATGCCCTATATATAAGTTTTCAAAGCTTCTCCTAAAATAGTAGTTGTTGGGTGTGAATTCCCTTCTTTTACTTTTTCCAATGATTAGTTTGGACAACTTTTCATAACGATTGGTTGTCGAATGTTTGGCGGTGATCGTTTACTTAAAATTAGTCATGTCAACTTTGAGTATCTAACCCGCAACCAAAGTTTAGTCAAAGTTTCCTTAACTTCAATTTCTTTTTGCCATGTCAGCTCTAAGGTTTCCAAATTCTTTTTGGCTGCTAAACCCTTGATTGAATGTCTACCAAATTCCTACTCTTTACCATATTATCCCTTGGGTTCCCACTTGCACTTTGGTTGTCAAACCCATAATCGAAGGTCTACTAAAGTCTGACACTTCATGGCTTCTTCACCAAACTCTAGGTCTTCAATTGCCGAACCATTGACTGAAGGTAAGTCGTAGGTTAAACTCTGTTATACTTTGGTCTGTACCTCACGTCTTCAGTTGTTGAAATCTTGAGCGAAGTGTAATTGAAGTATACACCACTTAAACACTTCATTTGATTCTTCAATATTAATTTCTTCACTTGGTTGTTTGGTTTTTGAAACTGATATTTAGAGAGTTTGAAGTTATTGTCGTATCAAAACGAGGTTCTAACATCATAAACCACCAAGAAAGAGCATTGATTATAGGCAGAAACCAAGGAAGAATATACATATGAGATAGGCTAGAGAAATTGAGAATCCCTTTTATTTTCATTTTGTTTGGGTGTTAGCTGCCAAAGAAAATATTGACAGTTGGCTTTCTAAAAGATTTTAGGAGTGGAAAAGTTCATGTTAAGATTCATAAGGTTTTTAGAAGGTTGAATATAGCATGTTGAGTTAATACCTGGAGAAGTTTTTTTAATTTCACTAGGCAAGATTGTGCCATGCCCAACTTGCATTATAGATAAATTTAAATTTTATATGTAAACTCTCGTTGAATAATGAGATAGACTATAATAATTTAAAATATCTTAGATATAGATTCTAATTGGATTTAAACATATATCCTAATTGAATGAGAAAATATATTATAATAATTTATTTTTTTAATTCTATTTTTTTAGAGCAAATAGACTGAGTTTTGTTAGTTAGAAGTAAGTCAGGTTTGAACCTTTAACCCTCTATAATGGGAGACATTTTTATTATTACTTTTGTTATAAGAAGTTAGAAATTGAAATTAGTCGTATTCGAACTCGTAACCCTTCACAATAGGAGGTATTTAATTATTTTTATTTTTATTATATTTTGATTAGTTCAATCTCCTACTTTTAATCGCGCGGTTGTATTGAGTTCCCCTTTTATTAATAAAAGTATATTGGTATTTTTTTGTTGGCTCCAATAGAACTTATAAAGTTGACTTCTCTATAAGGTTATTGAAATGATGCATGAGTTTTGAGAAATGAGTGGTGTTGTGCCTTCTGTTCTTTTAAGGAATTGCCTTAAATTGCAATAGGAAGTATATTCTTGGCAATACAGGTACTTCTACATCATGTAATGTGATCTATTGATATGAAATACGATACTTTAAGCAACTTGTGGTTTGATCTCCCTTCATGGCTGGTTGTTCCTGCCACTTGTCGTATTTAACTATCCGCTCTTGTCTTTTGATCATCAATTCAAGCAACTTATCAACTTTTGTCTTCTTGTAATCAACATACACCCAGTTGAAAATTTTGACTGATTTTTCATGGTTATTTAGTACTAGTATGGTTTTGCGAAATCACTGATGCTTGTTTCTCATGAATATGTTTGATTTGAGATTTTTTTTCTTAATTTTTGTTGGATAATTTCTGTATTTTTCATGACTTGTATAGAAATGTTGGTCTCTGTTTTTATTACTCAAGAGACCATGTTGCTGCTCAATTTGTGGCTAATGCATGGGAGATGCATTGCTGATTAAAGAATGGAAACACTGCTTTATTGTGTATCTTATATGCTGACGATGAGCATTAAAAGTTGTTTGAATCATTGGGTTATGACCTTGCAGGTTTCCGTGGACATTATATCTTGGCAGTTATGACTTTAAATAATATTTCGCAATTTATTATGTGGCCAAATCAGTTCTACAATGGCATTTTTTATGTTTCTGGGCCTTTTCATCTTACGCAGATTGATTGGTAAATTGTTCATGTAAAGCATAGGAAGGAAACTAAATTTTATGTTTTCGATTTCTGTTCCCTGAGATTACTAGATGGCAAAGGTGTTTATTGATTATACATAAAGCTAACTTATTTAGGGAGATGCATTTCTATTTTGAAGCTTGATCAAAGCATAGTAATTAAGCTCCTCAGCATTTTTTGTATGTTAGATTAATACAATTTTGGTTTGTTTTTTATTCAGGACTTTTTGACCACAGGTAAGAGGCATCTGTTTCTTATTACATGAAGGAGACAACTTTTGGATAGTTCTAACATTCGTGGTTTGAATCTATGTTAGCATGTGGAATATCAGTTTCAAACTCTAAATATTTGACGGTAAAACACTTTTACCGTCGGAAAACAGCTTATACCGTCAAAATATTTTGATGGTACTTACTACCCTTGTTTCCAGTAGCGAATCGAGAGTAGTGTACATCATATGTAGTAGAAGGCAACTTATATGCGATGTATGAGTGTCCTAATTAATGAGTGAGATCATATGGAAAGTAAGCAGCAATTAAGTAAGATAAAATCTCGTAAAAATTTCCGGTGTAATCCATAAAAATTTAGGCTTAAAGCGCCAACTAAGCAATTCAGCAGTGTACGTAATAATTTAAATTTGACCAAGAAATCATGAAACCAGGGGTAACAAAAATCAAGGATAACTAATATTTAGAAACAGATATCCAAGTTGCAGCATACTAAAAAACAAATCTTGTATACTTAACAACAAATTGGTTTAAAAATTTAGACACGCCCTACAAGAGATCCAATAATTACGGTCTAAATTTTATCATCACCCAAATCACATATGTTTGCTCAAGTATGACCTCTTTTTCACCTTCTACAATCGAAATCAAAGAGGCTTCTGCACTTAACCAATCAATTTTCACGCAACCAGGATGAAAAGAAACATCGAACGTGCTCAAATTACCAAAATACCAAAATCGAACCCCAAGATCTACGAAAATGGGTAGGATCGAAACAGCAAAGAGAGAGTGAGGGAGAGAGAGACGGTAAATAAGGGATAGAGCTCACGGTGGGCGTCGGTCAGAGATCAGAGGTTCGGCGACCAAAAGTGGTGGAGGGGGGGACGGGTAGGAGAGTTGTCGGCGTCGGCCGTGAAGAGAGAGTCGCGGTGTCGGTGCCGATGCCGCCATAGGTTGTCCGGTAGGGTACAACCCGTGTATAACTTGTGCAAAAGTTATCTAAACCGGGTACACGAACCGGTCGGTTCAGGTTTTTTCTTCAAACCGGGTACAAATGCTTATCTGGTCCAATGCCTCGTGCCGACCCGATTTCAACCCGGTCGGAGCGGCCGGCGCGGTACGGTTTTTAAAACACTGTTTTACAGCGTCAAGCATGTTCCACCTTCAACCGTTGGGCTCTACCAAAGTGGACTGGAATCGGATCCTGCAACTGCTTTTCCACTTTACATTTTGAGCGTATGTCGGCTAGTTTATCAAGTCCAAGGCGGCGAAATCTGATGCTGGTAAAAATGTCCGGTGAATGTTTCTTTGCCTTTAATATAGAGAAGATGACAAGAGAGTGAATGTTCATCCATGGTCTCGACGAACACAAGACTTTTTTTTTTAATGGTACAACCAGAAGCTACTTAGAAATTCGCCAAAATACAAATGTACGCTCCGTTCCAGCTAAAATAAACATTGTTATGAGTGTGATGGCTTGAAATAAACTGTGCTTACCATCTATTCTTTTGACTATTCTAATTCCTAGTCCTTTCGTACAATGATTCTCTTACAAGCTCCATAACTGACTATTAATTACAAGCATCACTCCCATTTCTCATCATCACTATATAATCTATGTATATTATATTTTTAAAATTTTTTTCGATCTGTATATTTTATATGCTAGGTAAGATCCGGGTAAATGCGCGGGCTTTTAATAATGTATAAGTTGAGCATCTTAATTACTACTTATTTTCAATCCAATTTATTATAATATTTTAAAAAAAATATTGTGATAATAACTTCCATTATATTTTAGACTTAGAGTTGAACATCCAAGGTACCGCAGTTAGGAAACTTCTCATGAAAGGAACATATTCCCAAAGATTGGCTATGGCTCCGCGGCCGCTTGTAGGACAAGAATACAAATGTAACCATTCGTGGTTCTTCATTGACCGTAGATTACCTTCTCACAAATGAAGGGTGAACCCCACCATCCCGAATGCCGCCTTGGAAAGTCAAACTTGGAGACTTAGATTGCAGCAAGTCCACCCAGCCCCTGTATATCTCCCCCACCAGCAACCCCCCTCTTCCATACTTTGCAATCGACTCTCGCGGCACCTTTCTCCGCCATGGCCACGACGACCACCGCCGTCTTCTACGTCGTCGTTTGCTCAGCTGTTTCCATTGCCGGTGCTCAGAGGGACGCCCCGCCACCGCCGCCGCCGGTGACGGACCCCTACGCCCGTTTCAACCCCTCCATCGCTATCATCATCGTCATACTCCTCAGCGCCTTCTTCCTCATGGCCTTCTTCGCCCTCTACATCCGCCGCTGCGCCGACGACGACCCTTCCACCATCCGAGCCGGCGGCGCCCGCTTACGCCGCTCCGCTGCTGCCGCCCCGCGGGGTCTCGACCCGGCCGTCGTCGCGGCGTTCCCAACGCTGGAGTACTCGGTGGTGAAGGACCTCAAGCTGGGCAAGTCGGCGCTCGAGTGCGCCGTGTGCCTCTGCGAGTTTGACGACGACGAGGCGCTCCGGCTGCTGCCGGCGTGCAGCCATGTCTTCCACCCGGACTGCATCGGCGAGTGGCTCCGGTCCCACACCACCTGCCCCGTCTGCCGCGCCAACCTCGCCGCCCCCGGCCAATCCCTGGCCATCCCAGCCGCCGATTCCGGTTCCGATCACGGTTTAGATCCCGACTCGGTCGCGATCGACGTCGATGCGGACCCGATCCCGGCGGCGGCGGAGGTGCCGGCGGGGCCGCCGGCGGCGCAGCGAGCGAAGTCGATGCGGCGAGCGAAGTCGATGCGCCGGGCGAGGTTTCCGCGATCGCACTCGACAGGGCACTCGGTGGTGCGGCCGGGGGAGGACTGCGAGCGGTACACGCTGCGGCTGCCGGAGGAGGTGAGGAAGGAGGTGTTGTGGGGGAAGTTGAACCGGACCGGGAGCTCGGTCGGCGGTCGGGGCCGTAGCTTTGGGCCGTGGGAGCGGTTCGCGAGGTCAGACCGGTGGGTGCCCTTCTTCTCTCAATCGTTCTCGGGCCAGGCTTCGTCGCGGTCGATTCGGCGTGGTAGGGAGGAGCCCGGCGGCGACGGCGGTAGCGTGGGCCGGAGCGGGAGGATGTTTCTGAAGTCGGTTAAGGCGCCGTTTGAGTGCTTGACAGGGACGAGAGCCAGAGCCGACCCGGGCGAGCAGAGCTCTTGCTCGGCGACTCCGGTTTTCACCCTTAAGAGTTCTGGGTGAACCGTTTTGGTTGCTAAGGACCTAATAATTTAAATTAAGATTTATTTTTTGATCAGATGATTTTTTTTCAAAATATTTTCATTGTGATTGGGAAGATGTAAATATGGGCTCTGTTCAGAATTACATTGTGCAAGTTTTGGGTGGGGAATTAAGTTTTATTAGCTGATACATAAAAGATGATAAAACTTTTTTATTCTTTAAGTTAATGAGCTTTGTGTCTACATTATGTGTTCGTTTGCCTTTCTGAATTTGCTCACAAGACGGACGAGAATTGGAATGATTTTTAGGTGCGCTCAACCACCTCGGGGACGCACACACGGGAGGCGGGTGGTAAAATCGTTAAAAAGAGAGGAAAGGGCAGTGCACCTGACACTTGATTGGACATGCCCCTAAATGAGCCTACACAATACATACTCTGAATAAAGCTAATGTTCTGGCTTCAAATAGGAAGATGGCTTATGTATCAAGTATGAAACTCACTAAGATTACATCAAATAATTGTGATGTTATATACAATATGGAAATCAAACAACAATCTTAACTTTACTGCTGGAAGAAAAAACTTAATATTGTGGACTTTCTTAATTACAACGATTATTATAATTGTTAACGACAAGGGATTTTTTATGGATTTGCGGAGAGAATGAGGGATCTATTAAGATTCTATGAATTAAAAAATAAAACTTAACAAGGGGATTGATTTTTTCGTACTAATGCTTTAGAAAAATAAAACAAGACACAATCGTAGTAGTTGCCATCATGAATACAAGAAAAAAATAGTTTTTTTTCTCGGCAAGAAGATAAGTATTAAACACAATTACGTCAATTGGATGTTAAATATAAATATATACATGAATTAGAAATTATATCATATTTTATTATTTAAAGTTTGTCTAAATTAAATTAAAATATTAAAGTTAAGGATTATAGACCATAAATTAAGGTGTAGAATTCAATATAAATATATAAATAAACGTGTAGAATTCAATGTATAGATACTATTTTCGTAATTTATCTTTTATAGGTGAAATTGAAATTATGAAACTAAAGTTATAAATAAAGAGGTGATGGTCTATGAATTCATAAATAGTTTTCGTTCTAGTATCTCATTGGTAAGAATTCAGGTTATGAAAACTATTCTTGGATTCAGAAGATCAAAACCTAATTGTTAGAATCAGTTTTCCTTTATTGATTTAAATATGTTTCCCCAATTTAATTTAATTATATACACTTGATAATTTAATATGAAAAAAATTATAAAGATCTAACAAGTGGCATCAAAGCCAACTTCATATTAAATCATTGAGAATTAGGCTTTATCTGTATTTAAATTATGGATTGAAATTATCTAGTTCTATATCCCGTTCAGATATATGAATTTAGGATTAAAGAAAAGTACAAGAAATTTGTACATGGGATTTTTTATTCCCAAACTAAGATCCTCATTTACTAAAATAAAGTGAGGAAAATATAATTATAAAAGGTTATAATTTCGAAAACTCCCAAATAAAGATACTTTTATAACCTTTTTGGTTTGGATTATCAAATTCAAAATTATCGTTCATTTATGATTAATATTTTAAAAAAATTATTAAGAATTAGAATATACTACCAATGTGCATCTTTTGTGGAAATTAAATTATTTTTTTAATATTAAAATGGTTATAAGTATTTAAGTCATATGGATATTAATATGCCCAAAGGAAGTTAATATTTGACAGAAATATATATTCATTTATGGTAATAAGTATAAGATGATTATCAAGCTTTTATGTAAATGATAAATTGGCCCAAAAGAAGGTTTATTATTTGACAGGATTTATTGTCGATATTTGATTACTACACTAAGACTCGTTTGTGTAATAAATATGGGATAATTATCAAGTTTTCATGTGAATAGTAAATTGGCCTAAAAGGAGGTTTATTATTTGGGAGGATTTATTATCTATATTTAATTATTGTACTAAAATTCATTTGTGTAATAAATATGAGATAATTATCAAGCTTCTATATGGATAATAAATTAGCCCAAAGGAATGTTTATTATTTGGCAAGATTTATTATCTATATTTAATTACTACACTGAGATTCATTTTAAATATGAGATAATTATCAAGCTTCAATGTGGATAGTAAATTGTCCCAAAGTAAGGTTTATTATTTAATAGGATTTATTATCCATATTTATTTATTATATGGAGAGTACCACTACAAATTAATATTTCTGTCCAAAAACTAAATATTAATATTTTGCTAGGAATCTATTAATGGGATTCAATATTGATTGAATTATTAATCTTATTATGGGTATGTTGTTTTGTTCTATGGACCTAGTTAATCAATCTGCTTATATGACTTATGCCAACATCAATTCAGTTCCAATACTTAAAGATAATTTTAGGGATTGGAAAGAGAGTATAATGATCATTCTTGGTCACATAGATCTTGACCATGCATTAAAGACTAAACAGCCTGCTTTTCTTATGGACAAAAGTTCCATTAAGGAAATTCGGAACATTGAAAAGTAGGAATCTTCAAATCGCATAAGTCTTATAATCGTGAAGTATGAGATTCTAGAAACCTTTAGGAGAGGTGTTTAAAAAGGTTACTACAGCCATTAAGGTTCATAAAGAAATTGAAAAACGTTTTGTAAAAAAAACGATAAGGCTAAAACAAGTAAGTTTTTTCGAATTTGATTTTAATGAAGTTTAAAGGCAAAACAAGCATTAGAGAGTACATTTTAAAAATGTCAAATATTGTTTCAAAACTAAAAACACTAAGGTTAGAGCTATCTAATGCTTTGCTCATGCATTTAACTTTAATTTTTCTTCGGGCACAATTCAGTTAATTCAAGGTCAGTTATAACTTTCAAAGGGACAAATGAACTCTTTTTGAGCTCATTTCTTATGGTGTCAAAGAAGAAAAAAAGTTGAAACAAGAATAGGCTAAAAGTGCTCACTTGGCTAGTATCTATCAAGATAAAAATAAGAAGAGAAAAGGGTTAAGGAGGCTGATAATGGTTCTCATAAGCAAAAAAAAGAAAAATGGAAGTAAATCAGGCTTCTTGCTATTTTTTTTGTGGTAAACCTAGACATATGAAGAAGAAATGCATTAACTATCACGCTTAGCGTGTAAATAATGGTCCATTTCATAATTTTTTTTGTTTTGAGGTTAATTTAGCTTCAATGGAAATACACACTAGGTGGCTAGATTCGGGTGTTATTACTCACATAAGTATGTGAATGCAGGGTTGCTTGAATTGCCGAAAATCAATTGATGTTGAAAGATTCATCTATGTGGGTGATGACAAATCAGTTATAGTTGAAGAAATATGGATTTTTAGATTATTATTGAAGACAAGATATTATTTGGATTTAAAAGAGATATGAAGTATCGTCTTTTAGACGAAATTTGGTTTCTATTTCTATATTGAACAAATCTGGTTACTCTTGTTCATTTAGAAATAATAAATTTAGTTTTTTTCTAAATTCAAATATTGTGGATATAGGTACCTTGTCTTTTTATAAATTCAGCATACATCAATCACACATAAGTTTTCCTATGCAACGTTACCTTAGATTATGATAATTACTTAGTTTACCTATTTTAGTTTCTTCGTATTCACTACAAGAAAATCAAGAAAATTTTATATTTTTATTTATAATAAAATAGTAAAATCATCAATTCATTAATCTTATCATGTTGTGCTAATAATTATCACCCATAATAAATTAAGTTAGAATTAATTATACCTCGTGTCATCAGTAATTGTCGACGTTGAGGCGGCAAGAGGATGGGTGCTGCGACGATCACCGGCAGCAAAATCGATGATAGGTAATGGGATAGCGTTGAGAGTTTGAAATAAATAGATGACAGGGGAAAGAACGAGTGGTTGGGGAAGAAAACGAGTGGTCGGGGTAGAAAATGAGGGGTCGTCTCTTAAATAGAACTTGACTCGACTTCGACTCGAGTTAAAAATAATAACTAACTCGTAAAAATTCTTAAAAATCCAAAAGATAGAGAAAAATCCCCATAAAATATAATACACATCATAACATCACAATGATATTCTTTATAACTAATAACCCGCCCAAACTGTCTGTAATGCGTCCTAATGTATTATTCGGCTTAAAAATAATTCTATGATCTAATATTAAAATAAATAAATAAAAATCTAGGTGTACTTTCATATATTATGATAACTTATTTTGTTGTATCTTACTAGCCTTATCATAATATATTTGGTCATACATGAGTCTCATTCTTTCTAACACATGACCGGCATTGGCTTGGTTCGTGTGTTTTGAAATTGACCCAGCCGAAATAATAGTCGAACTGACCAGGTCAGAGTATAAAACCCTGACTATGGTCGTGAGTTTTACAAACACAGTCAATTGATAGGAATCTATTACTCAACTTGATAAGCTGGTGGCAGTAGCTGGTAACATGAGAGTCCAAGTAACTTAAAAAGAGTAGAAGAGAAGCCCTTAACATGAAACTACTACCAACTTTAAAATTAGTATAGGAGTACATAGTATGGCCAATACATTGTAATCCATTTTAAACTATATCACTCACTCAAAATTTTTATAAAAAATGAGCAGCTTATGTTAATCACTCATTTTTATATAATTATGTCTTATGCCGCGAGGTTGCACTGGATTACAGCAAGGGCATAAGAGATCTGATGAAGAAACTGCTAAGGGGAATATGTGAAAGCTTAGGTCTTGAGCCAACAAAGGTGGAGGAGGCCTTGCAGCTAAACCATGGTCTGCAAATTCTGGTTGCCAATTTGTACCCAACCTGCCCACAACCTGATCTTGCCCTGGGAGTGCCTGCCCACTCTGATCACGGCCTCTTCACCATTCTAATGCAAAACGATGTTGGTGGCCTCCAATTGATGCACAATGGGAAATGGGTTCAAGTCGATCCGGTTCCCAACTCCTTCCTAGTAAACATTGGAGAACATATGGAGGTATTTAGGTTCACAAACCTGATTATCATAATCTATGCTATGTTGAATTGTAGTTAACTATTTGCTTAACGGACATGCAGATATTGAGCAATGGGAGGTACAAAAGTGTGTTACGCAGAGCTAGTGAACAGCCAGAGCACAAGAATTTCTGAAGTTATTGCGCATGGACCAACCTTGGAGGAGGCCTTGGGTCCGATGCTAGAGTTGGTTGAAGATACCCATCCTCCGCCATACCACAAGATGAAGTACAAGGACTACTTATAGTACCAGTATAGTACCAACCTTAATGTAAAATCATGCTTGGACATGGTGAGACACTGAATGGCGAAGTTTGGAATTTCCATGGAACCAGTCATCTGTTGTTAGGTCAGCCTTTTGATGTCTAAGGAAGACGAATTGTTAATGTACTCAATGTGCTTCAAATTTCCAATGATAGTGATGAATGGTATTGAAATATTTTATATAAGTAACATATATTTTTATGGTTGCTTTCTTAAAACACATTTTTAGGGTTCATTTGTCCATGTATAAAAATTATGGAAATCGTTTTTGTTGTTGAATATGTGTATGGTTTCACCGCATTCAGATGTGGAGCTCAAACTATATAAAGACAAAATCAGCCAGAGTCATAATTTAAAATTAAAAAAATGTGAACAAAATTAAGACGGTCATTGTAGTGGAAGATGGGGGGGGGGGGGGGGGGGGGGGATTTTA
>JAVDBV010084913.1:0-10544 GCA_032619315.1 Piper longum | reverse complement strand
CCCCCCCCCCCCCCCCCCCCCCCCCCCCCCCCCCCCCCCCCCCCCCCCCCCCCCCCCCCCAACCGTAACATCATAAATCCGGTTCATGCTTGCGAACAAAATTAGGATGTAACACCCCAAATCTGGTCTGCTATGAGTCTCCTGCTAGGTACGGTGTATAACCTAATGAGCTATACGGCTCAGTGTCGCTAGTCTAGATCCAACTCTCAAGTGTCCCTATATCAAGAACTGGACCACTCGCTAAGTCTTAGTTGACTCGGTCTTGAGTCAAGTATCTCACTTTATTCTATAAGAGAACAAGGATAGCTGATATGACTCTAATGTATACTATGGCTCTAGTGGCTATCTATACAAGCACTAACTGCTACTGAATGGAGCTCTTTGTGATGGAATAAAGGTGAGAACACCTATACATACCCAATGTGTCTCAAGGAGTATGATAACATACTCTACATGGGGCTGTAGCGTCTGCATATGGTCTGTGGCATGTGCACAGGTCAATGTATACTCATCTCAATCATCTGGACAACTGATAGCATAACTAATACATCTAGAGGCATGACTGGAAATACTCAATTAAAAACTCTACTATGTCTAACATCTCAAGGTCATAGGAAAGGAAGCTAGGTCTCGTGAAAATGTGGGCACACTGCTCAAGAACTCTCAATAGGTAACGTCATTCTTACACATGGGTCTAACATCAGATAAACTAGGGAAGTCTACTCGGCTTAGAAAAACCTACTATATAGGTATCTCACTCTGATCTATGCACAATCAAGGTATCATACAAGTGCCAGCGAAGATGAAATCTCTATATAGCATACTGGGTGGTTAAAATATCGGTAGGTCTATGGACTTGTCTCTAAGTTCACCACAATCTACTGTGCCACAAGTGATCAATCTGTGGAACAACCAATCAATGACAAATCCCAGAAATGGATCCTAAGTGGCTCTAGTTCAATCAGCTAACAGTAGGTACATGTTTTTCGATAGCGTACTAGTCATACACTTCTAAACAGGCGGGTTCAAATGACCCAAAGAACCAATGTCTCCCCTCAAGTCTATGGGGACTAATATGAGGTTTGACACATGTCTTGTAAAACCTATGAGTCGAGTTAGGGTTTTATATTTAGAACCGGTCGGTTTGACTGTTATTTTCGAGTCAAGTATGTTTCAGAACACGTGTACTAAGCCGATGTCGGTCGCGTGTATGAGCTACGAGGGGTCATGCGTACCCAAGTATATAATGATAACGTCATGAACACAGCAAAAAAAAAAAGTTTATCAGCATGTATGAGAGTATGCAGCTTATTTTTTTTATTATATATAGTAGATCGTAGAATTAGGTTTAGGCCGTCTACCGCATTAGGACGCGTTACGGGTAGTTTGGACGGGTTGATAGCTATAAAGCATGCCATTTGGATGTTGTGTTATTTTAGGGAATTTTTCTAACTTTTTTTAGAATTATTTTGATTTAGATATTATTTTGACTCGAGTCGGAGACGAGTCAAGTAATATTTATGAGTTTGCCATCCAACATATTTTTCACTACTCGACACCTCCTCCTTCACCCGAACCCTAGCAGCCCCATTGTGGCTGCCACCGGCGCCGCCCGACCGTCGACGGACACCGCCCAGCCCGGTTGTGTCGTCGCCTTGCCGCCTCAACCGACCCTGGCCACCATATGGCCGCCACGATGCCGGTTAGTCGCGGCCGTGCGACGCACTCGCGTCGCAGATTCTACCGCCGGCGATTGTCGCCGCCATGATCGGGTGGTGGCCTTGACATCCTCGACCCCCCAGCTACCTTCCCCGCCCAGAGTGCCGCCCACACCGGCCGAATCTAGCCACCCATAGTTGTGCACCTATTTTTGTCATTTTTCGGTCACCGGCAAGTTGTCAGAAAACCACTGAAATCGCCAGAAAACCACCGGAACTCGCCAGTTTGTTATTAATTATATTCTGGACTAGTAACGCTCTTTACTAATGGTTTTCGTACTATATGTCGGTGGCGAGTACGAGATAAATGTGCAAGCTGGACAAAGGAGCAATGAGGTCTTCTGCACACACACAAATGTTTGGTGAATGATTGTTTAATATTTTGTTTATGATTTTATTGTATTAGTACTAATGTGAAAAAAAGGAAAAGCATGATGATATGATGACATGATTAAATGTTGTGGCATGATATGATGAGAAATATGAATAGATGACACAGGTGTGCTGAGACCCAAGCTTCAGGGTGAGTTATAGTAGTTCAGACTGTGTGAAGGTAGTTTTTGATATATGTTTATATGCTTATACGTATGCTATGTTGATAGGGTAGCCCTAATTACATTTTTAGGGGAGACTCTATCTGTTTTAATTTGGAATATTTATTTATTTCATTGAAATTATTGATTTTGTATGAATTGATTGCTAAGTCATCTATGTAGTATCATGCTAGGGTTTAATGCATTCATCCATGTATGACAAGTTGTATCTTCATCTTAAGACGCCGAGATTGGATCCGTACGATTTAGGTTCGGGTTAACCGACCTAACTGGGGCTGCAACATGCCAGTTCGGTTCACCAGCGTGAACCGGATTTGGGGTGTTACATGTCTCATCCACTCATTAGTGGTGTGTGACATGTTGTCCTGTACCGATTTGTAGTACTAATCTCGACTCACATGACTACTACAGTTGTGGCAGACTCTCAAGCAAGGCTATCAATCAAAATGAGCATACACTGGTATCACTCTATCTGGTTAGCATGGTTTGTTTTATCTGAAGTCTTTGTCTGCATCGCTCTCAAGATGTAGTGAAATCCATCATTGTAAGATCAATCTGCCAATACCGACTTGCACTGTAAACCCTAATTAGTACCATGAAGGTACTTCCATACTCAGGGCAAGGTTCAATCTTATATCTCAAGGTAAGGACCTAATCATGCTGGCGAAACATAAGGGAATCACTATCCTTCTATAAGACACTTCCTCACTAATCCTCTATTTATGTCCAATACTCTAATATAAGTCGAACTCTTCTCGCTAGCTAGTCAATCTCTAAATGGGTTAAACTATGCATGTGATCATCTACCAACCATCTGCTATGGGTATGCTAGCTGTGGGTCCATGGATGTACTATCGGGCTGTCTAAACAATCTAATCATTTTAGCTCATATGGAGGTCATACTATAACACCCCGCTTCGGTTCACCTGCGAACCGACCCGGAAGTGTCACCGGCGACCGAATCTTTTGCTAATCTATTAGATTCGGTTAAGCCGACCCGGACCTATTCTCGGCCTTAAGACGGAGATGCAAACATGCAAGGTATGGGTGGAATGCTAAGGTTCTAACGCTTGTTCTACATGCATGCCACGATATGTGAGAAAAAATCAAAATGAAAATAATAAACTAGAAATCGCAAGGAAAATACTTATTTCTATAAAAAAAACGGACAGAGTTTCCCCTAAAAGAGCAATAAGGGCCAACCTGTCCACAACAAGGATTCATAAATACTTTCAAAACGGTGTAAAACATGACGATCAATAATCAAACACACCACCTGAGCCACGACTGAGCTCCAAGGCTCCTTGTTAATTCATATTTATCCATTACTTCATAAGCGGATTATCAAAATATAACGCGATAAAATCCCCATTCACAAAACACTAGCGCACAATCATTACACAATACACACGGTGGGTACATGTGTACGCGACTTTGTGCTGCTCCTCCGCAGTCCCGACAGCTCTCAATCATCACGATCCTCACCTACATATACTAGAAAAACGTTAGCAACGGTTGTCACTGGTCCGGAAATAACTAATACCAAACTGGCACAGGAGAGCTAACCCTCCTGTTGAAATAAAAACATCACATGAAAACTCATCTTTCTTATTTTCACTGTCAATGGGAGGCTCTTCCATACCACTCTAAAGTGGCTGTCTCTAAGTTTACCTTTCTTATTTCACATTTCTCATTTCGCATTCTCATTTCACGTTCTCATTTCATTGTCAAGGGCCATCATCCATACCACTCTAAAAGTGGTTGTCTCTATGTTTAACTACTTCCATACCACATGTGGCTGTCTGCTAAATTTACCTACTTCCATAACACATGTGGTTGTTTGCCTAATCAATTTGCATGGACTGTCGCTAAATTGCCTTCTCTCACCCCAACCTGTATGGACAAAGAAAAGCAATGCAAATACTATATACATATAGGCCTGGGTCGGGAATTTATATAATAGGCCCGAAGGCAACTTGCAGTGGATCTTACTTTCGAAAACATACTCGGGGGATCTCATCCTCGAGGGTTATTAATCAGAAAATGCGATCGGCTAAATGACCCAAGATGAGTGGGATCCAATAAAATGCCACTTAACTCGTCCTACGAATAATAAATCAAACCTGCAATAGAATAGGGCATAAAACAGAGACATGTCCTAACGGACCTGGCAGAAGCTCCAAGCGTGGTTGCGCACCTAGGCGGAAAGCTCCTACTCTGTACCTACACAACAAAACTAAATACTAACGCCCGTTCATGATGCATTCACACATTCCTATAACATACACACATCAATCACACATCAATCAACACACCAATAATAATCAATACAAGTTTTCTTAATCTAAGTTGCATTAAATTACAATACCTATTTAGTCTACCTAATTAATCATTTAGTGTTTAATTTAAAATCACACCATCGCATACATCCAAATTTTTATTAGTATAAATACATAACACATCAATCATTCAATCATAACATCCTAATATGTTGCGCTAATAATCATTAAATCTAAATAATTAAATTAAATAAATTATACCTCGCACGTCATCGACAATCGGCGACGGCTAGGGTTTCGTCGCGCGTGTCGGAGCTCGAATTCGGCACTCAGCGGCGTCCGACGTTTGATTAGGTTACATTGGATAAACTCGGCAGAAGACCAAGCAATTCTGATCTTCCGGCAAGTTCGGCGGTTTTCTAGCGGGTTCCGACGGTTTTCCGGGAGCCCCCGACCTAATGGTGGTGACAACACAGCCAACCGCGAAGGCGATGGCCATCGGTGGCGGCACCAAATCTGGCCAGCACGGTGGCTCGCTCCAATCTGGCCCATGGCCGGCCTCGGCGGCGGCGCTGGGTAGAGGGGAAACGTCGGGGCAGTCGAGGAGGTGGTCGTCAGCGTCACAGCAGCGGTAGCGCGGCCCAAGTGGTGGCGAATCGACAAAGTACGGTGGCGGCGTCACGGGGTGAATCCGGCATCGCGGCGGCCCGATCGTGGCCTGAGATGGTCTGGGCGGCACGACGATGGCACGGCGCGGCGGGGCGGTGTCGATCGGCGGCGGGGCGACGTCGATGGCGGTGGTGGCGACAAGGGAACGGCGGCGGCAAGGATTTGGGGGTGAGGGAGTGTCGGGTTGGGGAGAAAAAACACCACAATGGCAATTTCGTAAATACGTATTGACTAGATTCCTACTCGAGTCAAAATAATAACTAGCTCGTAATAAATCCTAAAAAAATACAGAAAATAGGGAAAATCCCATAAAATAAAAACAAACATCACAACATCCAAATGATATGATCTATAACTAATAACCCACCATAACTACCAAATAACATGTCCTAATGCGTTAATCGGCCTAAAGCTATTTCTACGATCAAATCAATAAAAAGAAAAATTGCTGCATACTTTCATACATTCTGATAACTCATCTTATGCGATGGACATAACTAATGCGATGGACATAACTAATGGGTCTTTATGCCCATCATGACATTCCAGTCACATTCCTGCTGACATCTGCTAACATCCGGATATGTATAAGATAGGATCCTATACCCATTCTACCTCTGCTAGCACTACAACGTACCTTGCTCACATCTAACTAACGAACAATCTGATATCATGATAAAAATCCATAAAATGACTTGTCAGCTTAACTAAGGTCAATTCCACGTATTTCTGATCTAGCCATGAATACACCATTATCCAAATAACTTATGAAGAAAAATTTGCATGTAAAGAAATTAAATAGAAACATACCTGCAAGCTTGACTCGGAGAAGTCTTGCACACACATCACCTATAACGTATCTTTCATCTTAATCAACCAAAAGTGGCCCTGATACCAAAACTGCAACACCCTAATTCCAGTTCACGCTTGCGAACTGAACTAGAATGTTATAGGCCCCGGTTGGGTCGGGTTAGCCGACCCAACTCGTTCGGATCTAATTTCGGCATCTTAAGATGAAAATATGATTCTCTATATGCATGGGTAAATGCACAAAATCCTAACATGATACTACATGGATGCCATTCTAACCAATTTACACACTAGTACAATTATGATCAAAATCAATAAAAATTCTAAAATAAACGGATACAGTATTCCCTAAAAGTACAATTAGAAGCCACCCTGTCAAAATAATATATACAAACATATATGCATATATTAACAATTTCATTCATACAGAATATAATCTACTTTATACTTATTCTGAAGCTTGGGACTCAGCCCACCTGTGCATTCTTTTCATAATTTACGTCATATCATCATGTCATAACATTCAATCACATCCTATCATCATCTCTTACCATTTTCTCACATCAGCTTCAATATAATAAAATCATAAACAAAATATTAAACATTCAATCATCAAACATGTGTGTGCACAAGAGACCTCACTGCTCCTCTGTCCAAGCCAGCATATCCAGCATTTACTCATCACCTACATATATTGTAAAAAGCTATCAGTAACGAGTATTACCAGTCCAGAAAATAACTAACATCAAATTAGCATAGGAGAGCTAACTCTCTTGTTGAATAAAAACATCATATACTTCATCAAGAATTCTCACAAGGGAACTAATGGGAGTCGTCGCCCTTAAGCAGCAGTGTCCCCTTTCTATATCATTCTCTTTGCTTGGTCATTTCATCTATCGCTTCTCGCATCAATTTCATTCTCATTCATCTTTTCCCTCTACATCCTCTATATTACTCCTGGCCTTGAGTACAAAGGCCGAGTACTCTCAGGTAGTCACCTTAAGTACCCTTTGAACCACAAGTCCAGACATGCACTATACTTACTAGTACTCGTAAGCCTCCACATTCTCTGGGCGTGAGAAACTCAAACGCGGAGTTGTCAGGATCCCCTCGGGAATGAAGCGAGTTCTCCCCAGTCCAGAGCTCACTTTGATGAGCACACGCCCTATATGAAGACATGGCCATTGATATCCCTCAGTCTATCTCTCATTGAAAAAACGAAAATTATACATATATAGGTCTGGGTTGAGATTAATAAAATAGGCCTGAAGGCATCATGGGCTAGATCTGAATTTTGAAAACATACTCGGGGGATCTCATCCTCAAGGGTTATTAATCTCAGAAACTAGTTAGTTAAGATGGCTCGGGCTAAGTGGGATCCGATAAAATGCCACTTAATCCGTCCTGCAAGTAAGAAACCAAACACATAGTAGAATAAAGTAAAAAACATAGACGAATCCTAAACGGACCTCGTAGAAGCTCTAAGTGTGTCCATGTGCTTAGGCGATGAGCTCCTACTTCGTACCTACACATCAAATCTAGAAGCTAAGCTCGCTATCTGAATGATGCATCAAGTTGACATGACCATTACACTCAGAATGCACATAACATCCATCAACAATAAAATAATCATAAATGTAGAAATAATTTTAACTCATCCTAGTCATTCCAATTTTATCGTAATTTTCTAAGTTATGTCGTAATCCCATAACATGCTCAGCTCAATTTACCTCATTAGATCACTTAACATTCATTTGCTATTAATCACATCATGCAACTCATCGTTTCATCCATAATTAAGTATTAATCATGACAATTACTCAATTTTAGCATGTTGTGCTAACAATCACCAACTTTAAATAATCAATTAGAGGTAATAATACCTTGCATCGTCGACAATCGGCGACAGCTAGGGTTTCGTCATGCTTCTTGAACCTCGAATTCGGCACTCGACGATGTCCGAAGCTCGATCGGGTTCGACTGGATGAGCTCCGTGGGAGATCCACCAAATTCTAGCACATCTGATTTTTTGGTGGGTTTTGGCGGTTTTCCAACTGGTTCAGTAGTTTTCCAATGACTATTCAGGCGGCTATCTAGCAACTATTCCGGTGGGGCAATCAGGGTAAGTGTTGGCACCGTCTCAACAGGCTCATCCCAATGGTGGTGATGGTATGGGTGGCTGTTGCGGTGTTGACCGCTGGCGGCTGTTGGTCGCTCCAATCAGGCCCATGGCTGGCTTTGGCGGCGGAGCTAGGTAGAGGGGAAATGTTGAGGAGGTCAAGGGGGAGGTCGTTGGCCTCAAGGCGGCGGTGACAGAGCCTAGACGGCGGCAAATCGAGCCAAAAATAGTGACGTGATCGCGGTGTAATTTCGGCATCGCCACAACCAGACCGTGGCCGGGGTTGGTCGGGTCGGCACGGCGATGACACGGCACGGTGTGGCGGCATTGATCCGCGGAGGCCAGCATCTATAGCAACGGCAACAATAAGGAAAAAGGGCAGGAAGGGTTTGGAAAGGGAAGGTGTTGGGGGAAAAGAAAATAGGGCTCGGTGGCAAACTTCTAATAAAACTTGACTTGATTCTGAGTCGAGTCAAAATAATTACTAACTCATAATAAATTCTAAAAAAAATCTAAATAAAATCGGGAAAAATCCCATAAAACAAAACAAGCACCACAACATCCAAATGATATGCTCTATTAACCCACCCAAAGATGATCCAATGCCTCCTAATGCATCATTTGGCCTAAACTAATTCTATGGCCACAAAATAAAGAAATAAAATTAAATCATCAACTGTAGACTCTCATATCTGTTGATAAATTAGTCTGCTCATGCATATCTGATGCTATCATCGAATACTTGGGTATACATGAACCTTCATAGCTCATATATGCTATCAAGGTCGGCACAATACACGTGTTCGGAAACATACTCAACTAGATCTGACGGCTAAACTGATCGGTTAACGACGATAAAACCGTGACTCGAGTCACGGGTTTTACAGGAGTCTCTTTATCTTCCAGCAATTTTTGCCAAAGAACTTGAACATTAATTATACCAGCTACATTCCTAAAATTGATCTCCGGCCTAAGTTAAAAAAAAAACCATTAAAATGGTTGTAACAAAAGTCCTAGTGGGAGGTAATGCAACACTTAAAAGAATTATTTAACTAAAGCAGCATCTTTTATAGATACAATTCAACCATTTATCTAAGATCTCTTGGCTCGAGGTATTTTCTCTACCCCTTCTTACCCCACCCTTAACAAACAAGGTCACCTTATTTCCTTGAACCGATAACTATCTTTCGGCTAACTTGGCCTCCTCCCTCAATTAGTACCATCAAGGGGTAGTACAAGAATGTTAAACTATTGTCCATCAGCTGTCTTTTTGTCTGATCTTAGACCTTGACTCATCCTCTATGGACGAACTTTGCCAAGGAACCCTCTCATTGCTTCAGCAAATTGCTTATCATCGTTCAACTTCAGCGCAAGAGCACTCGATCAATGAGCTATTACACACTCTTACAAGGGTGACTGCACCATGGCAAACCTCCAAGTTGTCTCTACAGCCCTACATCTTTTATCACTGAGTGGTCATTTAGGGGCCTTAGCTGGTGCTCTGGATTGTTTTTTTCTCAACAATGAAGCTGATTTCCCATTGTCTTAGTGGCCGACCTTTACTCCCTTCTTGGGTAGCAGCCCACACCGAAACAGTGTTTCACCCCTAGATGTCCAATCAACTGCTGCATCTCAATGCATTTTGGGGAGAACCAGGTAACTCTGGGTTAGAGTGACATTTCACCCCTAACCACAACTCACTTGCTGATTCTTCGACATCAATTGATTCAAACCTCCACTTAATTTCACCAAAGCTTCATGTTGGTCATGGATAGATCACCCAAGATAAGGTCTACAAGGAGTGACAATTGACCTATGAAGACTGCTTTTTTTATGGCTCCCATGGGTTCCCTTAACCAAGCCACTGTCAATGAGTTGCCAGCTCATTCTTAAATAGGCATGCGGTTAGAGATTGCTCCCCCCACTGCTTGGGAGTTCATTGCTTCATGTTCTATTTCACTCCTCGAGGGGAGACCTTTTCTGTAAAACCCGTGATTCGAGTCACAGGTTTTATAGTCACTAGCCGATCGGTTCAGCCGTCGGTTCGAGTTGAGTGTATTTTAGAACACATGTACCGAGCTGATACCGGTCGCGTGTATGTGGTATGAGGGTAATGTGTAGCGAGGATGTGATGATAATGAGATGAATGAGTAGAGAATGAGTTATCGGAATGCGTGAGAGCATACAGTTGACGATTTTAGAATTTTTTCATTAGTGACCGTAGAAATAGTTTTAGGCCGTTTATCGCGTTAGGACGCGTTATGGGTAGTTTTGGGTGGGTTATTAGTTATAGAGCATGTCATTTGGGTGTTATGTGTTTTATTTTATTTTATAGGATTTTTCCTGATTTTTCTAGATTTTTTTTAGAATTTATTACGCGTTAGTTATTATTTTT